>CAIGRB010115324.1:35471-51140 GCA_903798255.1 Fraxinus quadrangulata
AAACAACATACCCCTAAAATTTACGGCGTAGCATCTAAGCGCTAGGATGTAGTGCATAGGTGCCGCGTCTCCTTCTTGTGCACCACCTAAGCACTATGAGTGCAGTGCCTAGGTGCTGCATCTCTGAAAAAATGGCATCTTCTGGGTAAACATAGCGCCTGGGCACTAGGTTGTCGGCGCCGGGCGCTAACTCGCTGTTCCAAATTCTGCATCTTTTCAATATTTTATCATAATGTTTTCTCCCGACATTCGATTATAGAGATTCAAAATGATTTGGAAAGATAACTCAAAGGGTTACAATTTAGCTAGAAATAGCTCTTTTCCAATTCAAACTTTAACTGAGCCAAAAATGGTTCTCAATATCCAACTAAAAATCAAGACATCCTTGTGCGGTTGAAAATTAATTTGTGAAAATATTTTGGCCATATTTTTACTCCTTTTGACTTTTAATTGTATCCAATTGACTCCTATCATTCTCGAATTTTCATCGTGAGTTTCGTCACAACTTTTGAGTATTTGTATTTTAGCTCCCAAACTTTGAATCTTGCCCCCTTTATTTATCCCAATTTTCGCTTATTTCTTTCAATTTCATGTTTAACCATTGAGTTTTACCTATATAACATAAAATACAACAATTTAGAATATATTTTATCAAAATAACTACCAAATATCGTTATTTTAGGCCCCGAATAAATGTATAAACTTTTTATATTTTTGTTTGTTAAAGTTCGTTTCGTTTTTAAATTTTCTATTCTATATTTTTATTTTTCGACTTTTTGAGTGGAGTAAGTCATTTGACGAAATTATCGCTTGAAATAAAAGCAAAATAAGAGCAATTGTATTACAAGCACAAAATTAACTGTCCTATTTAAAGTATTCTGTCTAAAAGGATCATTTGCGAAAAAAAAGAAGAAGTTTGAGACCATTTATACTACATTTAAAAGATTTGAACCAAATATCCAATTTGGGCAAAAGTTTGGCCATTTGTGTCAATTTCCCTACCGTGAATATATTAGTTTTACATAGACTAGGGCAGCAGAGAAATGGAAGGACTTACGGAAGATGAGAAAAGGGCACTGAGAGGAAGCAAATTTGCTCCTCTTCCATCTTTATCCGCTCCTACCCGATCCCTACCCAGGTTTCCACCTATATATATCTATGAATTTACTGCGTATGATTTCAATCGGTGTGTTTATATGTACGCGAATGTGATGCCTGTATGCATGAGTATAAAATTGGGTGTAATATGTAGGTTAGCTCACCCTGGGGGGCCAGTGAAGACTAATAAGGCGGCGGCATTGGCGAAATTTCTTGAGCGGAAGCTTCAGGATCCAAATGGGTTGGCCTCCGTCGACCCAAAGCTTGTTGAATTGGCTGTGAAAAATGCCAAACAAACTGTTCAATCCAGTATGAATTTCTCATCTTTTTTCTTTATACTCAAGAATTTGTGTTTAATTTTAGTAGTATAAAAGCTAGTATGTTAGTATTATCTTTCGTTTGGGTCAGTTTTCTGAATTTTTGTTATGCTTATTGAATTGGGTTTGTGAAATAGTTTGTGTACAATGTTACCAAAAATCGTACCTGTTGATCTTCGAGCTTGAGGATTGAGGACGATCATGACCAAAATCTCTATCACCTGAAACAAAGGTGTCGAGATATGCCTTCCTCGCCCCTCCGATGCTTAAGTTAGCAAAAAGGGGAAATATAAGCGTAAAACTATAAATTGAATGTAAAAACGTACCTGAATAATGAATTAGAACCTATATATATATAGAGGTAAGTTAGGATACTAGAAACCTTATCTATTTAAAAGAGGTAAAAGACTTGAGTACTTCAATATGAGTAGGAGTTGTAAGTTAGTTAAAATACAATCTTATCAGAGTTGGATAAGTTTAAAGACGAAAGTAGAGTCCTACTAGAGTAAGGAGACCAAGATAAAACCCGAGGTGACGTGGAATCGTCACGTGCGGCAATTAAGCCTGAAAAGAACACCTGGGGAAAACTTCCAAGATGATTAGAAACAACCTCGGGCATTGTTGTTTGGGGTTAATCAAAAAATGACATATCAGTGTATGTTTGTTCAGACCTTGGGTATCGTTTGTTATAGGTTGTGTTGTTGGCCCGGGATGGATCTGATGGCTGAATAGTTGAATCTGAACAGATTCCTCCTCTGGAACTAGGTCAATGGAACGGATATATTCCTTTGCGTTTTATTTCGTTAATTCTGCATAGCATAGTACCTTTTACCTTCCTGTTTGCCGAGGTATCTTTGAGATGAACTAATTTATCATCTTGGGTGAAATCATGTATATTCCAGTTAGTCATGACTCCAATTCCTTTCTTGAGTTCTTTCTTCCTAGGAGGGATCTGCCATTATCCTTCATTTTGGTGATAGCGCTAGTTATTTTCCGGTGGCTTTTGCCATCCTTGGTGCACCGGTCTGGACTTGACCTGTTTTTAAACCTCCACTATTTCAGATGGCCGATAGTTATAAACACCCATGTCCTGGTAATGCCTGAAAATATGAACACTTCTTTCACTTTAGAGAGAATAAAACTTCAACAATTCGTAAATCCTGATTTGCGATGTTGAAAATGTGCCTCGCCTACATGTTTTGTTCCCATCCTTTACAATTCTTCACCTTGAGAGAGTTAACGTTCAAAAAAGTATCAGGACCAGATCGGTGCATCAAGTATGGCAAAGACAATTGCAAAATTACTCGAAGTATCACTGAGATCACGGAGATTGATAGAAAGAAAACCATTGTTTACCTTCTAACAAGAAAACACGAGAAAGGAAGTGGTCTCAAGACTATTTATATTGTGCGTGATTTCATCCTAGATGAGAGTTTGGATCCTCTCAGAGATCCTACATCAAACAAGAATGCAAATGACATTGTGCTAAGCAGAATTTACGAAGATAAAGAAAATAAAAGACAAAAGAAAAAATTAAAGTGAGTGTTGCGACAGTATTTCATGAGAGAATATTTCTTCCAATTATCGGGCTTGCAATATCAAGATCTAAAGCCGAGTATGTAGCAGCAGCCTCAAGTGTATGTCAATTTGATAATATTTCACTTATCAACTCAGCGAAGAATCAATGTGACATGGGAGAAGTAATTACTTCAATATGGGGTTTAAATTCCACGCAATCAAGAGTAGAAGAGTGATCTATTTTACATGTTTGAAGATCAAGTGGTAGATCCTGTCACAAAAACATTTAAGCTGGGTTCATTCATTAACAACTTGTTTGATACCCATTTTATCAAAAAATCATTTTTCTCTTTCTTATTTTCAGCCTCATTCATTAACAACTTGTTTGATACCCATTTTATCAAAAAATCATTTTTCTCTTTCTTATTTTCAACCACACATTCTTCAATAAAATAATATTATGCGCAAATTCAAAACTTTTCCTTATTTTTTAATCACATATTTTCCATCAGTTCACTATTTAAAATGCATTTTTGGGAGAATGATGTGACTCAAACAGGGTGTTAAGTTTGAGAATGTGATTGGAGTCGGCAAAATCTGACTTAAGAGGATGATAATGATAACCCTGATTTAGCCCTATTCTAGATAGAATTATTTTGTCTATCTGATATCAACGTTGTTGGACTTGATTCTATTTCATCATTGTTCGTGTCCTGTAAATGCAAGACTGTTGTGGGCAATTTTTATTTAGAGTGAACTGAATAAAATATATCTATTTCCCTGTAAAATATATTCTTTTATCTATTTATTTCTGTAAATCCTTCAGGAATCGGAAATGTCGATCAAATTTGATAACCTTGATTTAAATGAGCCAATTGCAGCCTCTGTATAACCTTCTTTAATTAATTACCCCTCATTAATAATCTGGACATCAGTTTTCGTTCTTGTCTGTTCACTGCATATATTCTACTTGAGTTCCATTAACTCATAATGCCTAATCAAGATGGCGAAATTTAATTGTTGCCATAAGTGTTGTTACTTATCATGAGAAAGTTGATTGCTCATTTTGTTCATCCAATACGAATGATTCAGGTGGGGCCTCAACTTCAGGAAGGATAGTTCATCATGTTAATTGTTTTAGCGACTCTAAGGTGTGTTATTGTACTCGATGATCGTTTCAAAAGCATGAGAATTTTGTTTTCTACTTGATCTCTTCTTTGTACTCAACTATTATGGACTACCCCAATTGTTGAGAACTTGACAGGATGCCATTGAAGAGGAGGAGGTAAAGACCTCTTTGTCAAAGAAACACAAGAAGAAAAAGAAGAAAAAGAAGGAAAAGAATAGAAACAATAAACAGAAGGTATTTTTTTTGGCTTTTATTTTACTTCTTTTTCATATTTGATGGCATTCTATTGCCGAGTTCAGCTTAGTTTTAAATCTTTATCTTTTTGCTGAAATTGGAGGATTTTGGTCGTGATACATCAAAAAGACCTAACAAGAAGCTGAAATTATGATGTGAGATACAGGAGGAGATTTTTCAAAGCTTTAGAGGCTGAAAGATACCTACTAGAAAGAAATGCGTTTTCCTCACTTTCTTAAGAAACAGCTGAGAATATATAACAAGAACTAGACTCGTTGCTGGTTAGATTTCGTTGGCCTTCCTATTATTCATCAGGCGACTTGAAAAGCAATGCCGGTTGCAAATTATGTTTATGTTTCTCTAGTTTCTGAAATTTATGGTTTGCCGACATTTTCGAAGTTGCCAGGGAATGTCAAGACATGGGATGCTAGGCTTGACGTGATACTTTTTTCTTGCGAAGTATCTGAAAGTGTTTTGCTATGTTCAAAAAAAGGTTTCGATAATGGGTATTTTTTGACTGCAAATCCATGTATGCCCATCCATTCCAAAATCTTTCCGTGCTGAGGTTAATCAACTTGCATAGTATTTATGCACAAAATAAAGTGACAGGAAATTATTTTATTTGGGAGTTGTAATATTAAATTATATCAGAAGAATATATTGTCAATTATTGACTATGTTATCTTGTTGTCGATCTAGACAAAGGATTTTAGTACAAATTAGTATACATCACATCATATGGATTTAATGGCATGTTAGATTAGGTAGTAAAATAGGTCTTATATGAAAGTACAATGATTTTTATTTAATGTATTATACATATTATAAATCTATTGAAATGCAGTAAATAGTCGAGCCGAGCCTGAGCCAGCTTGTTGGCCAATTTTTTGGCTCATTTTCCTTCTCAAAAGCTGAATTTTTTATTTTTGCGATTTGAAAAATGTAGAAAATTAGACCAGCAAAATCATCAAATGGGGTATTCTAACTAAAGAACTATAAAGAAATGATTTGTGACAAATCCATACAAAAGAATACGAAAAGAAAAAGAAAAAGATAATTTGAATTGATGACACTTGTTCAAATCAATGGCTTGCAGATGTTAGGATGAGCTGCACGAGGGGTCGGGCATGAGCCAGCTCGCATAGAAAATTTTGGATTTGTCTCGCGTTTGCCTTAGAGGTGGGCGTAAGCTAAACTGATGAGTCGATAAGCGGCTCATGCCATTGCCAACTCTAGTTTGGCCCCAAGTCGGAATATGTGAAAAAGACCTATATCATTTTACCCACTTTTAAAAAAAAACAAAAACAAAATAAAATTATAAAACATTAATAATAAAGAAAAAAAGTGAAAATATCGTACACACAGAAAAGCCACACGCACACAGTGAGATGAGTGTAAAATATAATATAAGTACAGACAAAAGAATGCAAAGAGAAACACGTTTTCTTCCTCTGTTAAATCGCTGCGATTTTATAATAGTTGGTTGAGAGTTGAGACTCTGTTTAAAATCGTTTGTTGTAGTCATTTTCGTTGGAAAATATAAACAAGTACGTTACTGGGGTTTGTTTGTTACCTCCCTCTGCAGAGTACCCACCTCCACCCACCCCACCCCATCTATGAAATTCACTAGCAGAATCTCACTTCCGTAAGCCATTGATGGCTTGTAAAGACTGATATCTATATATATATACATGTATTTTGTGTGAATGTTTATATATAGTTGTATTTTATTTTACTGTGTATAGAGTGTGTGTATAGGTGTAAAAGAATGGAGAGGTACAGCGGGACTGAGGCAATGGAGGGGGCACCAGTGGATCGGATGGTGGAATGGGCCGCTCCCGGCAATGGAACCGGACTTGAAGGTTAGCGGAGGTTAATTTCATTTTAATTTCAGTTGAATTTCGTCTGAATTGAAATCGATTTTTTTTTTAATGTAGAGGAAAATTTTATTGATTTAAGTTTTTTGTCAATGCAGAGCCTATGTGGGAGTTGGGCCTTGGAGGTGGGCCCGAATCGTACCCGGAGAGGCCCGGCGAGCCTGATTGTGGATATTACTTGAAGACTGGATTCTGTGGGTACGGTGCTCGGTGTCGTTTCAATCATCCCCGTGATCGGAGTGCGGTAAAAATTTTCAATTTTATGTGTCAAATTTTGATCTTGAGTTTTGACTTTTTGTTGCAGGATTGGAGTGATCGAGCACTCAAAGTGTTGGGTTTTTCTAATTACTGTGAATTTATTCCAGTTTTTGGTGGGGGTTTTGTGTAGATTTGGATCTATTTTGTGTAAAAAATAATCTTTTTGAGTTTTATTGGAGTTCATAATGGTTTTTGCAAGAAAAGGAATACAATAAATTGTGGAAATTTTTTTCCTTGTGATGGTTTTGATTTAGTGACATGGATGGATTGAATTCAGTCGTGTTATGATAACAGGTGATGGGAGCATTGATGGCCTACGATGGTGATTACCCGGAACGTGTTGGTCAACCAGTCTGCCAGGTATGCATTTACTTGAAATTAATTTTGCAAACAAAGATATACGTGTATGTGCGTAAAAAAGATATTTGGTGCCAGGTATTCATTTGCATGCAATTTTGTCTTGGGCAAAAATATACATGTATGGGTTTGGTTAGTAAAAAAGATGTTTTCTGCCATGTATCCTTTGCATTCAAACTTCTTAAAGATGTTGAATAAATTAATAATAGGGATATAAAGAAAAAATATAAAGGTTCATTATTACTTTCTGAAGCTGAAGTATTTATTAATTAATTTATATTATGGAAATTCGATTTGCTAGATTTTACTGTGTAATGATTAATCCATCTGTGCATTGTTTACTTTTGGGAAAGTACATTTGTTAGATTATTCCACTCAAGCAATTCGTCTGCATACTGTTTTGTAGACTGAAATTCTCGTTGTTGATCCACGGATTCAAATAATTCGTTTGTGTACTATCTGAAATCCCCATTTGTTCCCTATGGATTCCTAGTTTGATGTTTATGAAAATACCTTGTTTAGAGCTGATTATGCCATTTATTAAAGGGTTATGTTACATATACATTAGGGTTTACACTCTGGTGTACTTGCCCAAGTGACATTTCATCATTGGCTAATGGAAAAAACTGATGTAGAATAATTCTTTATTTAACGCCCCCATATGAATTGGTCAACTGCATATGATCGAAGGATTTGGGATATCTGATGTTAGAAACATCTACTAGATTCTGCTGTGAAAAATTTCATGCCTGTTTTTTAGTTCCAAAACAATCATCTTCTATATAGTTGATGAACGCTTCGCCCCTTTAACAGTTTATCACTATATTGAAATGGTTAAGGCATTGTTCAGGATTTGCAGCCTCTTGTATTAATAACATCTCCATGCTGATTATGTTTATCAATTTATCCTTTTCACCATGTATATCTGCTACTTTTTTTAACGCCGTCAATTAGTTTCTAACTTTGCAAGATGTGTAGTTCCCTCTTTCTACAACTTCTGGGTCTTATAAGATGCGTAGTTCCCTCTTTCTATGTTATGATTTTTCTGTATGCTGCCATCCTAGATGGAAGACACCACCTGTGATGATGATATCGTCTTTACCTATCTTTGGATCCATAGATTAGGGCATCTTGAATTGGTTTTATTTTAATTTGTCCTTAGGCACTTACTGTATCCTTACAGACTTTAAAGTATCTATACTTCACGGATTAATTGTGACTCACCTTTTTTTTTTTTCAAGTTGATTAATCTCAGAACTTCAAAGGTTTGTTTAGTGCTTTATAATTAAGAATGCATGTAGGATTTGTCAACTTGTGTCTATTATGAAAGAGTGAGTTTCTTATATGTTGATTAAGGAATCATCTTTTCTTTATTGTGGATATACACTCTATAAAAGCAGGTTCATACACTCATATCTTTTTCAGATTGACTTTTAGGAACACTTATAATGTTCGTATAATATGGATATGTTTCCTCAATGTTGTACATCATGCTTAACTATCTTTTTATATTCAGAAGTTGTATTTTGTTTTTTTCAGTAACATTTGATAAAGAGTCATTACAGGTGCTTGACAGATTTTGACACTTATTACTCATCCTTTTTTTATGTTCCATTCTAGAGCGAGCTTTCAAATTCTTAATACCTCTATTAAGAAACAGAAATTGAAAATAAACTGGAGTTAATCTCAATCTTAACAATGCTAGAAGTTTATGCTATTCATTCTGAGGAAATGCTACCATGTTCTGCATGAACTCCGAATGGTTGTCGAACGGTTGGAACTAAAAACATTTACATGTTCCAAATGCGCTTTACTTTATTTATCCATTCCTCCTTTATGTTGTAACTCCTATCAATGAGTGTTAAATGTCTGTCGTACTAAGAATTTCAGTATCTATTGTATCTTTATGCCTTTTTACATTAACTGTGCTCTTGGTACTGAAATTGTAGTACTATATGCGGACGGGAATGTGTAAATATGGTGCTTCCTGCAAGTACCACCATCCAAGACAGGGAGGTGGATCTTCTGGCTCGGTGACCCTAAATTTTGATGGATATCCATTGCGACCGGTCTGCCACAATGATTTTTATTTTCATGTTCTTTTTCACAATTTATGGTTTCAATTGGATTAAGCTTTTAAACTATGTACAGATGTTTCATAGATTTCTCATTGCAGGGTGAAAAGGATTGTTCATATTATGCTAAATATGGGCAGTGCAAGTTCGGCACCACCTGTAAATTTAATCACCCGCACCCATCTGGTTTACAAATGCAAGTACCAGCACGTGGGCCTGGATCATTGCCTACGCCAGCAACTGTACCTACACCTGCGGTCTATCCAACTCCCTCCATGCAATCTTCCCAACAATATGGGATATTTCCCGGCAACTGGCCAGTTGCAAGACCGGCTGTGTTTCCACCTTCATATGTTTCTGGGACTTATGGTCACATGCTTCTTCCCCCTGGAGTTGTTCCGGGTCCTGGTTGGACTCCCTACCCGGTAGGTGTAGCTGAATTTTTTTGTTTTATGTGGAGTTCTCCTAGAATGCCCTTCCAACAATAAGTTGTGGTACAGGCTTCAGTTAGTCCTGTGGTCTCCTCAAACCCTCAACCAACTGTTGGAGCGGGCCCAATTTATGGGATAACCCAGTTATCTCCTTCAGCAACTGCCTACACAGGAGTGACAGTACCATATTTATCCATTACTTCTGCTGGCCTTTCAGGCAGCAGTCAGCAGGAATATGCATTTCCAGGAAGACCCGGCCAACCAGAATGTCAGTATTATATGAGAACTGGAGAGTGTAAGCATGGACCTACATGTAAATATCATCATCCACCAGAGTGGAATGCACCAACTACAAATTACGTGCTTAGTCCACTGGGTCTTCCGTTACGCCCGGTAAGCTTACCATTCTCTGTTCTTTTCACGACAGACGAGTTTCTGTGCCTGAAAAAACTGTTCATGACAGATGAACTTGTTCTAGTTAAGGAGCGAATTTGTGGATTTTTGCCACAGGTTACGGTTGAATTATTTTCAAGCTGTAATTACTGCATATCATGGTATAATTGGATGAAATTATATTGCTCATTTTGATGTGTCTTAAAGAATTATATCGAGAAATAATTAAGAGTACATGACTCTTCACATTTCTTTACTTGGTTGAATTGTAGACCTTCTCAGTTAAATTTAGTAGATTTTGATGGCATATAATTTTATGGTACCTTTTTTTTTTTGAAAAGTAATTTTATGGTACCTTCTCCTTTCTTTCTTTTCATATCTTTTGACTACTTCATTTGGTCTTTTCTTTGGTGAGTTGGGGGGTGCGGTAGGAGTTGTGCCCTTGTGCCAGTACCCGGGAATCAAATTCTGTTCAAAACTTCTTGAAGATTGGGAAACATAATTTAAGCATGGAAGGATACCTTAGCAAAAAAGTTCATTAGATTCTGCCAGAGGATGGCATTCCTTCTTCTCATCTCTATCTCATGCTGGGAACACTACCTTCCTTTTACCTCTAGTTACTTACATTTTTTACCATCTACAACATTGACAATATATATAAGGATGTACGTGGAGGTGCCCTCTTGTGTACTGGACTCAACGATGAATAGCTTTTAGTATATCTTATCTTGCTCTTTGAAATTGGAGCATAACATGCCTTCCTCGCAGTATTTCATGATGTGTGCATGAGGAGTAAATAGAATGTACTGATTAATCAGATTGACTTACTCCCTATGTTCTTATAATGCCGGAATGCAGTTAAAATATTTCTGGTTTTCGAAATATTATTATCTTGAATCTATACTCACGTGCTTATGATTTGTGTCAATCCTCTTCGCTACGCAGTTCAGCTCGCCACCAAATCTACCAAATGGCCATATAATGTGTCTTTGGCCACAGACACCTTAAAAGTATCTGTTTGCAATAGTTGATGGACAATTCTCAATTATTTTATGAAGCTTATCTTTATGTTGTTTACACTAATATGCCCTGGCTTTTCATTGTCCCTATGTACTTATATTTTGTTGTGGCACATAGAAATTTACCATCACGTGATTTGAATTCCTCTTAATTATCCCATTGTGGTTTGGAAATTTTCTGGTCACATCTTGTTGTCTACAAAACCCAGAGTCAATTACGTTATTTCTCTATTAAAGTTTCCTAATGGTTTTAATTTTGTTTATGTAAAATGATAGCATATCTTTAATATGAAAATGACACCATGACATTGTAAGACGGCAGCGGTCATTCCAAGTTGAAAATATTGACAAATTAGTTTTTAAGTTAAATGGAGTAGTGTTTTGAAAACCACAAAAGGGTTATTTGGTTTTTTCCAAATGGCGTGGAGGTACTACATGAATTTCAATTTGCATTTCCCTGTTTTATTTGCTTGCCATTTCTTTTCAAATTTTACTCTTTATATACTATTATTATTATGTGTAGATGTTATCATTATATGATAGCATTTTTTATTGTGTTCTTGGATGTTATTATCGAATACCTTTCTGAGGTGTCTTTTAATTATTTTTCAGGGTGCACCAGTTTGTATTAACTATTCACAGAACGCAGTATGCCAGTTTGGACCTTTGTGCAGATTCGATCACCCTATGAAGACGCTGAGTAGCAGTCCATCAGCATCTTCTCTTACTGATATGCCTGTTGCTCCATATCCTGTGGGATCTACTAATGCAACTTTGGCTCCATCATCTTCGTCGTCAGATTTGAGGCCCTACCTTATTGCTGGGCTCGGAAGAGACTCCACATCTCCCGAAATGTCATCTATAAGCAGTACAGGTGCTTCAGCCGGTTCAATTTATTCACAAAGTGGGCCCATTTCTCATTCTAGCTTTCAGCAGTCGGGACAGGGTCCTGGAGGTGAGGTTCGTACGTCAAATTGAACACAAGAAGCCATTTCATGATACTCGTACATCAATTTTCGAACCCAACAGTCAACACTACATTTCCTGTTCAAGCCCCTCTACCTATGTCCACCTGCGTTCATAAGTTCATCTTTTGTCCGCCATTTTCTTTTTCAATAATCCATTAATATCCCCTCAAAGATCCGAGAACACCTTAATCTCCCTGCTAGCTAGTTTTCGAATAAAAAACCAAAACCTCTCGTTTAAACAATAATTTGCACCATTGCCCAAATTTTAGAGGTGCTTGCGTCTATTTATGTTCTCATCTTTCTCAGAAGGAAAACTATATATTATACACCATTCTCCTGTCTTCAAGCCTATCTTTGTAGTTACTCTTCAAATTTGGGAACAACCTCGACTAGGTAACGAGTCTCAAGGTGTTCTTGTTCCCCCCTTTTTTTGTCCGGGGCTTTGTTGTGGGGACAAACAATAAATTTGGAGAATCAAAAAGGCGATTAAATACCACCTAGATTGCAAAATATACAGTAATGTTGTGGGATATGATTTTTGCTTGAATGCTGCTTCAATAATTTATCATCAGTACATTGAATTCAGAGAAAATCTTGAATTTGTTTAGTATTCATATTCTTCCAGTGGTTGTGCTACATCTACATGATGATTTACATAATGGTTTACATACATATGATGTGGTGAGAGATGATTATGTCAGAATTTTTTCAACTAAATGAAAGAAACTTTTTCACAATCTTTTTTGACGTCTCATCTGTATGCAAATCATTATGTAACTTCATTCTGTACAAGTGGTATCATAAAACCAGTTATTTCAGATGTGGGGATGCTTATAATGATCTAATTATATTGTTTTCATATTTTCATAAAGTTTCTGAAGTCAAAATTATCGACTTCATAGGGACAATGCTGGAAATTATGTCGTTTGACAAGTACAGATTTCTGAAGATTGGATGATTAACTGTTTAGATAGTTATTTGAAAAGGGCCTTCATTAGTATGGCCCTTATCTTGTGGCAAGCAACCTGAACCAAACATGCAAAATTTATATTGCCTGAAAATCGTTGTGTTGAGTAATTAAATTAGATAGTACTGAGCAGTATAACTGACAAATTCTAGCTGCCTTTATTGTTGAATGAAAAGAAGCATAGTTTTTCAATGCCTTCATACCGATCCTATCAATGCAGTAAATGCTGCAAGCAAGAATGCATGCTTGATATTAACGAGTTAGATGTGAGCAGTTTTGATTGCTATATCTGTCTTTAAGTGCATGATCATTTGGTACACAATATTGGCTACGAAGAAGCTAAAATCTTGTCATAATATCATTTTACAGTAAATGTTACAAGTATGTTGTCATGTTAATCAATTTTTATGTTAAGCCGTATCCAATTTAATAGATTCAATGTCGACAAGTATATAAATATTAATGAGATTCGACCATATTTAGAGTAAACTCCAAGAGAGGATATCAAATGTAGTAATTGACTTCCATAAGTGCAAAATTACAAGAACATTTTCAACATATTAACCCATACACATTATGGAGCAACCAAAAATACTCTCCTTTCTGCTTGTGAACTCGAACTATCCATGACCAGGAAGAAACTAAGTGGAGGTCTGAACCGATTAACAACTAAAGAATCGACAAGTGAGAGAGAGAGAGAGAGATGAAATATATTTCTAAATTCAAGAGTTGCTTCAAATTAATATTTAATATCAGAATTCAGAGGGGAGAGTAGCCCAAGTCTACTGTATCACCAAAAAGAAGGAAATGAAGATGTGCAACTTTCTGCTGAACTTGTTGGATTCATCATCTCAAACTTGGATAATCACACATTGAATCCAAAGTTCCAATGCATTCATTTGAAGAACTGTTTATCATGGCTGAAAGTTCACGAGAACTCAGTTCTCATGACTGCTGATCATCATTCCAGAAACTTCCCGGGCTCAATGCCATTGTTGAAACACTCATCGAATCAACAAGAAATTCATTACTATCATAACATGACAGATTCTGCAAGAAACTCAAATCTGAATAGATATTCTGACTATCTGAAGAATTATTTACATTTGTTTTGTTTGAGTTTATGCCATCAGTAGAAGTAGGAGGCGGCTTCAAACAGTTGATAGGAACAATGCAATCCAAGTAACCTGAGTTTGTACTATCTGTAGACATAAATAGACGGTTATCGTAATCAGTTTTCACTGTGTTCTGATTATCTGTTTGGTTTTTAGAGGTCTAAGGCTCTTTTCAGAGAGCCCTTCCAACTTTGTATGGAGGAGTGGATACCGGTTAATCAACATACCGGTTATTTACCATAAAACATATAAAAACATAACAAAATCTCTGTCGTTCTACAATGAACAGATTTGAGGATGAAGGAGGTTTGAGAACGTTTTTCTAACACATTTCCTTCATATTTTTACATAACAACATGGCTCTATAAATAGCCAACTTGATAGACTCTACAAGACATCCTACCAACTATTCTATCAACTCTTACATTACCATACCGTTCCCCAGGGCACATCTCAACTGGTAAAGATTGAGACTTTTCAATGTGGCAGATCAGAGATCGAATGTTCGATTCATAGGACTCTTGGAAGGCAGGTTCTCTCTTGGAATGCATGATTTATCTTGGAAGGTGGGAGTTCTCCTGGAAGGTAAGGTGCAACATGGATTTGACTCGCTCGACACTTTGACAGTTCAGTTGGAGAAGCTCTTCGACCCTAGTCAATTTGGAGTACATCCCACGATTTACTTGATCTGTGTGATGAGGGGCAAAATTGTAGACCCCAAAATTAATCATCAGAAATGAACACCTAAATATCCAAAAAAAAATCTTTTCACTACCATACCACTTCCTTACACAAAGTCATACTTGACATCCCACAGTACTTTGCTAGACTATACTTTATATCACTTCATTAGTTAGATATAAACCAAACTATTGTCTAACTAAATACAAACCAAAATACACTAGTTAAGTGACAACTAAAATGTCATAATTCCAATATTATCTTTTAGAGGAATGTCAGGCTGAAACGAACTGTTTTGATTATGATGACCCTCCTCGTCTTGATCTCGTCGTTGACTCGGTATCCACGAGGTCGACGTCGAAGATGACGCACTGCTTTTATTTGTGGTCTGCTGCAAGAATCCTTGGAGATTAGAAGGTCGTACTCCTAAAAGATTGAAAAGGTGTATTACTATAATTATCAGAATATATAATGTTAGTTCTTGCTTGGGCAGTATCAAAAGTCCCTAGCCAGTGTCTTTCTTTGGTTGTAGGGTCCCTTATTTCAGCAGCATATCTGCCCCAAGGCCTCCTTGTTACACCAAGAAATCTTCCTGGTTCTCTTTTTTTTTTTTTTCCTGCCTCTTCTTTCAGTTGATTGAGGGACAGATGTATTGCGTCGTAATAATGCAAAACCTGTTTATGTAAGAATAGGTTCAAAGAGATTGAAGGGTTTGTTTGAGGATTTTGAGGTAGACATTGTGATATGTTGCAAGAATTTTGTTGAGGAAGATGAGAATTTGTTGGGTTAGGGGAGACAGTGAGAGTGTAGGAGAAGGAGAGAAATTATGTGAAGTTTAGAGTTTGAATGAAGTGTGTGGTGGGTTTCTTTTGAGAAGGGAAATGTGGTGATGGAGATGGGGAAAAAGTCCAAAAGGACAGTCAAGAAGTCATTCATTCAAAGATCATTCATCTTTTGAGGGATATTTTTATAAGAATTTTACTATGAATACATAATAAATAATATAAGAATTTACATAATAACTAAATGATGACTTCTTATTGGGTGGGCGCTGGGCTTACATGCCCCCACCCAATAAAGGGTCGTCATTTGATCATTATGTAAAAAATTGTGTGTGTTGTTATGTACCAATGACAAAATCATTTTTATAAGGAGTCTTGGTCAATTATTCATTTTATAAAAAAATGTAAAAAATCTATTTTACCCTAAATGAAATGAATTTTATTTTATTG
>CAIGRB010115333.1:4505-23473 GCA_903798255.1 Fraxinus quadrangulata
GAATAGTCAAATGTCATTTTGAAAATATGACTTTCTATTTAGGCTATTTGCATGTATTTCCCTCAATCAACCCATCCCAACAAATCCTAATTCATTTCACACCGTCTCATTGATCACACCAATCTATTTCGCTGCATCATTTCAAACCTCCGCCGGCCATCTATTAGTCACTCAAACTGCGACCGTTTTGAACTGACAGAAGCAAACTTTAAGGCTGAATAAATCATAGAATCGGGCCTCTTTGCAACTTGACAAAAGAAAGGACCATTCTTCAATGGTCACTAATTAACAGCCGCTGCCTTTTTTATTCAAAAAGGACCACTTTTTATTTCGACTCAGTCACAGATTGTGACCATATTAAATGCAAAAATCTTAGCAAGTCCTTGATAAATGTGATCTTAATATTGAGAAGAGAATTGTATGTCACCTGGTGTCCAGTATGCCGCAACGTTTCTAATCCAGAGGATTGAGTATCCTCTATACCCGGTTGGTGTTCAAGGTGGTAAGAGAGAGAAATAGAGTGGATGTGCCAACCTACTCGGATGCTGAAGTATCATGATTTGAGTGGTTTAAGATTGGAGGTGTCTTGGTTCGAATTGACAATACTACAACGTACGAATGTAGGATTGTTTTATGAAGCTTTTTTCTAATATGGGGGCTAAATTGTATAGAAAAGATTGGTATGACTGAGTTTTCAAATTTTGGGAAAGTGGTCCATAATATTCCTAATTCTAACATTTCCAGTAGACACCTGATTTTATTGACCATATTTCAGCTTTGGAGTGCCAGACAAAATGGATGATTAGAGGTGTATGTCTCGTCCCTTTCATCTGAATTTGGATACTTTACTTGGTCACCTAGATTTTGTAGAAATCTTGAGGGAAATTATGGAATTTGGTTAAGACCCGAATAGATAGTTACTAAGACCAATTTAGAGGTATCAATTGGACTAGGTGATTTAGAGCCACTCACTGGCTTAGTAACGGAGATGCTCGTGTCTCTTTATTAAGATGTCAACAAATTAGGCAGCCACAAGACTTTTCATATTCAATCGAAAGAAGGCAAACACTAGGCAATGAAGTGAAATTAGTGTGAAAGAGACCTACAATTTGATCTATCATGGGATCTGCACCAAAAACAAGTTTCTATAGGACAGTGTTATATGTACACATAGTAGGGTCGTACATTTAAATCTCGATAATTGAGAACATAAGACACTCAAAATCATCTCGGAATCATACACCAATTTTGTTATTTCTCTTACTATCTCGGATACCGATGTATTGCATTTTGAATGATTCAAGGTTATATATGTCGTGATTCAAATAGACGATCTTACTACATGAGCATGTAGGATCGCCCCATTAAAGATTTTTTTCCCTCAAAGGAGACATTAAAAGTTTCCTTAAAAGAAGCACGGAGTACACCAAGTAATAGTGGTTTTTATTTAGCACGAAACAACAATCTAAAGGGTTATCAAACTTAGAGAAATAATCACCTCTTTGATGAATGTGATATTGACATTTTGTTTACTTGAAAAAGAGACTAGTCCTAAGGGAGTTTCGGTAGTTAAATTTACAACTTCACTTCAATCGTTTCAAATAATCGTAAAAGAGACCCGAATCAACCACGACTCAAACCACCTAAAAATTCAGATGGGCCACAGACCCCACAGGCGGGTCCAACCTTATACTTGATTATCGGGTGGGCCAGCTCATGACATGAATAGTTAAAAGTCACTTTTTAATCCATTAATTTTTTTAGATATGGACGGTTTAATATTCTTTTTGACAATCTTATCTCAAAATATATTTGACGGTTGAGGAATTATTTACCATGTAATATATATCTTAATCATTTCGAGCACTGGACCAACATCTACTCGTGATGAATATGGACTCTTCGCCCGGAAAAAGCATAAGTTTCAAAGGCAGTTGACAGGAAATGTAAGGCACCCAAGTGAAAAGACTACGAATCTAGGGGTTCTTTTCACAATTTATATTTTAATAATATTATGACTTAAATAAAATCTATTAACCTTAAAATATGTTGTATTTAAATAGTACTCAATCTATATGTAAATGAGTAGTTGAGTTCCATTCAGTTTTCTTGTAAGACGTTTCGCAATCTTCAAATCATATATTTTGACAACTGCGAGTGTGCAACTAAATATTTATGTTTATAAAATTTGAGAAAAAAAATAAATAAACACAAAAGTGAATGAAATATTCAAATTGTGGTTCTATGTTCACTCTTACCATCTAACTTGTCTATTTCCCTACACTAACTTAATCCTCTTTTTTTTTTTATGCGTTCATGTCTATTTAATGATGCGATCATTGGAATTTGTCAACAGTGAGTAAGCCAATCGAATTTGATCTTCTTTCCTCATCCTCCATGCCCACTATTTGTGGATAGGAGGGGATATATAATGGGTGTGGCTGGTTAATTAATACCATTCTCTCGAGATGGATTTGTATGGAGTGGACACCCCTTATCTAATTTATTGAGTGTGTGTTTGATCTCCATTTTTTCTTCATTACAATGAGAAATATGACAGTTGCAATTTGAAAAAGCAACTCCAACAGTCACATTTCTCATTATAATGAGGAAAAAAATGGGGATCAAATTGAGCCTCGGTTATTTATCATCATTGATGGTCAATCCTAATTTTGGTGCTTTAACGTTCATAATCCACAATTGGTGATCAATTGTTTTTTGTTGAATGATGTTATTTATCATTAAGATGATCACCGTCAATTTAGGTAATAGTGGATCCCTGATTGTATGTTCATGATTCATTGTTCTAAACAATAAATTAGGGGACATTGTCACTACTAACTATAAATAATATTATCTATTTTTATAGTAATGCTATATACCACTAGTAAAAGCACCTCCGATCCTTTCTTGGACTAGATAAAAAAATGTATAAGCAAAATAGACAATATCTAAAAAAATTTCTTTCCAATAAAATCAAGGTGGAAATTAGTCTAGTTGATGAATTAAGAAAAAAAATAGATATTATGAAGACGGGTATTAGATGTAGAGACGTTTCTAGAGGAGAGTCGTCAAAATCTAATTTTCTCTATATTTTTCCCTCTCCTGATTGTATGCTACCCAAATTGCAATTCACATACTGCATATTAAGACAATGAACCGTGGAGCCCATTACAGCATAAATTGGTGATAATTGGCCATAGTTTAGATACAATTTATAAGTTGATTTATAAATTTAGTCAAAGTAAAAGATTAATTTCAATCTCACATTTATGCTCCTATTTGAGCCCCATTTTTTAGGAATAATGTATTTTGGAACATTGATTTTTTGTAGAATATGTAGTTAGAAAAGAAGGAAAAGTTTTGAATTAAAGTGTAAAATTATTTTATGGGAGAATTGTGTGGTTGAAAATGAGTTTTAAGAATAATGTGGCTCAAATAGGGGTTATAACTACTCATTATTATCCACACATTTCGCTGGATCTACTACTATTTTGTTTTCAAAACATTTATAAATTGAATTTTGCAATTTGTACATAAAAAATGTACATAAATAACTACTGAAAATAATGTGAAGAAAAAATATAGAATAAAAAATTTGATTGTGTTTTAAACGACAAATGATAGAGTGTCTCATTACCCTAAAATACTTACATAACAAGGAAAAATGTGCAGGATGTTTAGCACACCATCTACTTATGAATGGTGTGCTAGACATCGTCCACTTATTTTTTATAATTTATCCTCATTAAAAAATGTGTCCATTTAATTTTTTATAATTTATCTCCATGCATTTTCTATGTCATCTCTCTTCTACATTTGGATCCACAATTAGGGAAATTCAAATTTCATTGGAGATGCTATTCTCATCATTCCCATTTTGCTTGCAACATTTACAATTTTTAGGTCTAAATTGTAATTGGTTATTCCCGTGTCTAAAATCATGTGTTATTGTGTTGTAATTAAAGTAAAAATAGTTGTGGATTGATAGTATAGAATTTGAAGGATTCAAAGATGTCAAATATGGACCAAGGAGAAAAAATTGTAATTGGTTATTTCCGTGTCTGAAGGTGCATGAAACACGAGTGCCTAAAACAGTGACACGGTGCTCGATAGGCACAAGGTGGCGCTCGAGCGGCGTAGTCATCCGGAAAAGTCATGTTCGCAATTGTTTTCCAATCATATTCAACATTAAACACTACCTAGTGTATATATCCAAGCATAAGTCCATCTTAAAGTGTGTTGAATCATTATTTTAATACTAGAGATCATATTCTTGAAGATCATTAACATATTCCAAAAGACCTCTTGATTCAATCACAAGATTAATTCTTGATAATTATTCCAAATATTATTTCGCCATTTGTTGGACCTTTGTTACATACAAGAGAACATCATTTGAACATCAAATACACCCTCCATTATTCTCTTGATTCAACCAAAGATCATTAAACCAAACATTAAAAATCCTTATATTCTCCTACAAGCGTTAGATTTCTGAAGTTGGAAGAAGAGATGTTTGGAGTTCCGCGCTCCGAAATGAGTTCGTTCTTGGTAATCCACACGGATAGAAAATAGCTCAGAGTTGTTGGGAAGTACGTGCCGTACAATCAAAGAGTTTTTCAGTAATTTACAAGCTAGGTGGTTAGAGTTAGTTAAGGATTAACAATGTTTGAACCAATTATAAGTTAATTTTTCTAGTGAATCTTTTTAAGGAGATTTGCCTAAGAAGCAACCCAAAGTCCCTAGGAAGTACGGATCACACAATCAAAGAGTATTTTTGGTGATTTATAAGTTACATGGTCAAAGTTAGTTAAAGATTAACAGTGTCCTGGCCAATTGTAAGTTTATTTTTTAGTGGATATTTTTGACAAGGTTTACCCGGAGGTTTTTTATTATTGTGAAGAGTTCTTTAAGGAATTTTCTTCCGTCATCAATTTCTGGTATAATTTATTTTTTATGCCTTTTATCTATACGTTTGTGATTGTTTAACTTAAGGTTTAAATTGTATATAACCATAATCATTTAGAAACAATAAATACGTGACGTGTTGTTTTTATTGGTTAATTTTGCATATTTGGACCTCTAACAACAACAATTCACATTATTATATTGAAGGTGGACTTGTGAACTTTCTTGGCGATTTTGTGGCTCCTTTAAAATAATATAACACTTACCCTTTAGACACTTCTAACTAAAAGTCAACATCAAACCTTTATTTAGATCATATATTCTTCAAAAGTCCTTCAACATTTTTGGTACGTTTGGAAAGAATTTATAGATTGCATAATATACAAATATATATAAATGAATGATGGATAAATAAACAGTACTTATGAATTTATCGAAAATATGTTATTGAAAATGAAGTTTGTTCAATTTATAAATATTAATAAACTATCCAAACATAATGATTTTAATCAGGAATGACAACGAAACGAGACGAGACGGGACGGGGTGGGGTAATCTCCCCCTTCCCCTGTCAAACACGGGCGGGGCGAGACCCTTGTCCCTTTACTATCTTGTTTAAATTTTTTTTTTTAAAAGTTTTTGATAATTTAGTTTTATTGCCCAAATTCATTAGATTTAGACAAATAATTTTAGTTGCCATTTTTTATTAAAATTAATGAAATTTCGTGAAATATTCTATTTAAAGTATTGAATTATATATAAAAATAATAATTAAAAAAATCGAACAGGGCAGGGCGGGGCACCAGTTACCTGTCCCTGCCCCGGGACAAAATTTCCTACCCCGTTCGGAGCAAGGTCTCGCGAGTATCGAGTTTGTCGAATTTTTTGTCATCTCTAATTTTAATAATTATTTTGAGTATCTCAAAAAAGAGTATCTATTGATGTATTTTAAAAATCAATAGTCAAAATAATACTTTGTTTTTAGTTTACTTAGAAGTGTTGAAAGAATATTTAAGTATTACATTATTATTAATAAGCCACAAGATAGAATAACGTTCGTAATAATATTTTTACATTATCATTATTATTTATGCTAACATGTGAAAGAAAAGTAATCAATGAAGATATGCATTTCAAAATATGAAATAAGGTATGTTTTGTATAATTTTTGAAAAGGAAATGATTTATTTAAAATTGTTATAAATCTAACGCGATGTATGCATTGTTCAAAATTTGAAATAAAAGAGATTTGTATAATTTTTTAAAAATGAAAAAATATTTTTGGAATTATTTGAAACTTCAAGAAAGATATATGTAATATGCCTTAATTCAAAACGTTTAAGGTGTGTTTGATGGATATTATTGGGAAAAGAATATATTTTAAATAGTGTTATGATGAAAAATATGTTGTTAAAAAGTAAGAAAAAATTATTGATATGATAAAAAATATTATTTTATTGAAAAATGTGTGATTGAAAATAAATTTTAAAATAATGTATTTTGAAAGAATGTTTATCAAATATGGACTAACACTTCCCAAGATATTATAAAGCGTGAGAATTTTCACAAAATAGATTACAAATCTCCCAAACTTATTGCGAAATCCAAAAAAGATAGCGAGAGAAATCAAGGTACAACAAAATGATTCAAAAAAAGAGCCCTCAAGAAAAAGAATAGCCAAGAGGAATATACAGCACACAACTCCATACAAAATAGTATTTAAGAAAGAAGAAAGTGAATGAACATACAACATATCGCACGAAGGCAGCCAAAACAGCAGCTTTGCACGGTGTGTTTGACAGAGAGACAGAGAGACAGAGAGACAGACCCCTGAAATCTATCTTTTTTATATATTTGTATTGAAAAACTGTGGTTTCTTAGTTACAGGAAGCGGCTAATTTTACTTATTATGAGCAAAATCTTGATTCTTTTTTTGGCCTTTTTATTTTCTGCACCACAGTAGACTCATTTTCAAGTTCTTGAAAATTGTTTCCCAAAATAGCCAATGTGATCAAAAGGGTCATTATATTCCCTACCCTATTTTCTGTATTCAAGATTCTACTGGCATGTCTGTCTTTCTGTCCATCTATACAATAGATATACTTACATCTTTAGTTTGAAATTTGAATAGGGTTCTTGTTTCTTGACAATTTCAGCTGGTTCGTGAGTTAAAAATGGACTTGAGAACAATGATTTTGGGGCATTTTTTGGTGATTTCTGTGGCCTTGAACGTGGGATTTTTGTACAGAGATTACTGCAAGGGGAATCGCCATTATCAAGAATTTTTCGGCTCCAAAAATGAGTGCAAAAATGCTTCCGTGACTTTTCTTGAAACATCACCACAGCCATTTTCATCTTCTTCGTCTTCAAAAGCTTTTGATGGGATTATCGATCTTGATCAGTAAGTCTATTATTTTATTTATTTCCCACTAATCTCTTCATCCATCTTTTTTTTTTCTTAATGTGGGGTTGTCATTCATATCTTGATTCTAGTTTTCTTTGTATTAAATCTTCTTCGAGATTTAAAACGAGTCAGACCAACGAAGTGACATGAAACTGTTTGTACAGTTTGTTCGACTTGTTCATAGTTTTCGAGCTTTGGTCTTCAAAACTTATAGATGGCACGGTTTTTGGGGATGGATTTGAACTTAAGATATTTGTATGTTTAACACACATTCGCGACACCAAGTTTAATTTTTTCGTAAGCAAGAGTGACTCGGGCACGTTTACATTTTCTCGTAGACAGATTTGATTTCGGATATATGTGTGATCAATGTGTTCTCGAAGTTCGAAATCATATTGTGCAAAGCTATCAGCTTTATCCCACAAATTGCAACTTTCTGAGTCGGGAATTGGTACTTGTAATTGAGCTTTTAAGTATTTTAATAGAAAAAAGAATTAAGTACTTAATTGGGTGAAATAGAATTATCTTGGTAGCTTAGTCACCACTGCTACGATTCCCTAACGTGCGCATAGGGGTTTACGTTTTGTCAGTTCAGAGACAGGAACTTGCTCTGCTGGCTTGTGAATTCCCACGGTGTATTTTAGAGTATAAAGTAAAAGGCAAAAAAAGTGCTTATTGAATTCATTCATGTTTGATGTTTTCAAAGTAGTGTCGTACTGCTAACATGCATGATAGCACCATGGATGGTCTTCCTTGATTCTCCAATTGACCAGCTTGGTCATTCTTGTGTTATGCACTTGTTTGGGTTTTGTGAAAGCTACTTAATTAATTAAGGAAATTGTTAATTCCATTTCTAGGTTAATTAAGTGCTCCACTACATTAGTGGAGTGTGAGGAATTGTGTTTAGGAAGCATATTTTCGAGTTAATTACTATAAGTCAATTTGAAATCCGATTCCATCGCATTAACCTAAAGTCACTTTTGGCATTGAAGGGAAGTTTTGTTTAAGAATTAGCTCGCCGTCCTCTATAATTGGGTCGGATTAGTGGACCACGAGGAGTTAAATTAAAAAGTGCGAGCCACCGTGTTAACTTAAAGTCACTTTTAGTCTACTTATATGAGATGCATCTTTGTGGGTCATTTTTACTTTGTGCATTTGCTGCATTTGGACCCCCTTTGTCCTTTGAGATCCTTTAAAGATTGCAAACTGTACACTTTAATAATTAGGACCTTATTTTATATGCACTATGTGGAACTGAAGCACGACAAATTCTTGGTTGCATTTTTACGGTCAAGTGAAATGATTTACCTGCCCGGAAGTTAATTAAAATTACATCCTAGATTGTGCTACATTTAGACCCCCTTTGTCCTTTGAGATCCCTTGAAGATTGTAAAATATGCACTTTAGCATGACAAATTCTTGGTTGCAATTTTACGGCCAAGTTAGATGATTTACTTGCCCCGTTGTTAATGAAAATTTACATCCTAGATTGTGATACTTCTACAATGATTGTAGACGCTCAGAATCCTTATGTGCTGTCACTATGAGGAATGAATATTGGACCTAACTTGTCGTTTGTCTAATCATTTGATCAACTGATGGAGAATGACCCACATGTGGGCTACGTTCGACCCCATATTGAATCATAATGCAATGTTCCTCGATTATGGACCATCCCTTAATTAGGTGATGTTATATCATGCACTTTATCGTGTTACACCCCATGCTTTTATTAATTTTGCTTCACATATCCTAAATTCGTAATGCCCGGTTATTTTTTCTTGTTCCTACCATTATTGTAGACAAGAGTCGGAACCATAAGTTATGGTTATTGTGGACTAGGGAATTTAATAGACCATCTGATTGGTATAAAATATATTTAGTGTTTACTTTATTAGTTTTTTGCAGAACATAGCATCTTGTGACATTATGTAATGAAATTAATATGTGCATGACTCTATGCAGTGGAGATCCGACAATGTACGAGAAATATTGGCAGCAGATTGGGGACAAAGCTACAGTTGTGATTAATGGCTGGCAATTCATAAGTTATTTCTCTGATGTCAGAAAAGTTTGCTGGTTTTTAGAGCCGGAATTTGCAAACGCAATTATTAGGTTGCACAAATTAGTCGGAAATGCTATTACTGAAGACCGATACATTGTTGTTGGGACGGGTTCAACACAACTCTTCCAGGCCTTGCTGTATGCTGTCTCTCCACCGAATTCTTCCGAGCCAATCAGTGTGGTATCTGCTGCACCATTTTACTCGGTAAGACGGTATATTAAATTATCCATAACAATTCCATTTACGGAACTTTTTGAACTGAATAATTGTTACTTAAATATTGTAATGGGACAGAACAATGCTTGTGATTATAGGATATCTCACAATGTAGTGTGACACACTCCATTCAATGCATAAAGGATTTTGCTTCATTGCATTAATGAAATTCGATACTGTCATGATCTTCTTCGATTAATGACCAGGATTTGACCAATATTCTCAATCTCTATTGTAGTGTCTTTAATCTGATTATTACAAATTTGCTTCTGCTTTAAGATTTATCATATTCCTTTGTCTAAATTAAATATTCTGCTGCTGACATTGAATTTGCTTAGATGAAAGGATTATCATAGGAGCCAATTTCTCGCCCCTTGATATGGGAGCACACGATTTTAAGATAAATGCTTATATAAATTAAGCTATTATTTTGACTGGAAAGAAGTTTTGGAACCCTTTTTTCTGTTGGAAGTTTAACACTGAAACTGTATTTGCTTGCAGTCATACCCATTGATTACCGACTTTCTGAAGTCTGGACTACACAAATGGGCAGGCGATGCCTACACATTTAACAAAGACGAGCCTTATATTGAACTAGTGACATCCCCAAATAATCCCGATGGCTTTCCAAGACAAGCTGTAGTCAATCAAAAGCAAGGAATACTGATTCATGATTTTGCTTACTACTGGCCACAGTACATTCCAATCTCTTCTCCTGCAGATCATGATATCATGTTATTTACGGTCTCTAAGAGCACTGGCCATGCTGGATCACGCATTGGGTAAGCTATACAATTTGATAATACGTTCTCTTTTATTTTTGCTCTCCAGTTGTTAAATTCAGTTGCTTCAGATCATGCTTTTTAGATTTGTTGGACTTGCGTATTTTTTTATTTCTAGCATGGTTGGCTAAGCTTAAAAGTTACTGTTAATAAACTATTCGTGCAGAACATGTTTGATCTTTTCTAAAAGTTGCTTTTTTTGGAGGATTTCCAAAAAATTACTATTACTTTTTTGAAGCTAGAAAACCTTGCTTATACTTATTCCTAACTATTCAACTCGAATAAAATGCTGAAAATGGTTGGATCGTTTACGAGTATCACATGCATCTTGCAGTTGGGCTCTTGTGAAAGATATAGAGATTGCGAAGAAAATGACTGAATTTATCGTGCTTAGCACGATAGGCGTGTCCAAAGACTCTCAAATTCGTGCAGCAAAAATCTTGCAAGTTGTATCCGATAGCCACCAATATAAAGGCGACTTCAAGGAAGGTCAAGCCTTCTTTGAACGTAACTATAACCACATGGCAAGGAGGTGGAAACAACTTAGAGATGCCGTGAATATGAGCAATCTCTTTAGTTTGCCGGACTTCCCCACTGGCTCGTGCACCTTTAGTGGCCACACTTTTGGATCACAACCCGGTAATTATTTTTGTTTTTTGAATTATAATTTTGTCTACAAATTTGTTTTATGCAATTCCATTTACTTTTACTTTTCCTTGCTTTAGCTTTTGCTTGGCTTAAATGTGAAGGAGAGATCGATGATTGTGAGAGCTTTCTACGTGGTCACAAGATATTAACTAGGGGTGGAAAGCATTTTGGCGGTAGTGAAAAGTACGTTAGAATCAGCATGTTACCTCGTGATGAAACATTTGATCAATTTACTGAGAGATTGTCTAGTATTAATTCATCGTAGTCCTTGATTATGCTTATTTTCATAGAGAAGTTTAGGCATACGGTATTTGGAAAAACAAATATTTTCCACGATCTTTATATATATTTTATAGTTTCTGAGATCATTCATCAATATGTTTCTTGATCTGTGTATACAAGGATGAGCAGTGAGTAGACATGAATGTTGATTATGTCCAAAGAATAATGTGGTAGTTGTAGCACAGTTCTGTGGTGTCGATTTTACAGAAAGACTAAAATATTTGAAGAATCCGGAAGATGAATGTTCTTTTAAATGTGTGAAAATAATTTATTTATTTGTTTGTATGAAAATAAAATCAAGGTTTGAAATAGTAAAATGTTAGGATCCCCTCAATTGGATTGGGTCATTTAACAACATTGGTGCTTTTGTTTACTAGAATAAGAATAAAAAACAACTATATTTTTAAAACATAAATCAGTAATAAATCATACCAGTAAAAATAGATAGGATTTTGCTATTTATACATAAGAAAATGCATATAATTAATTACATAATATGATGTGGAGAGAAAAAATTATTTGTGTTTTAGCTGGCAAATGGTAATGTCATTATATAATCTATTATGAAAATCTTTATGTACGTGTAGCAAAGATTCAAAAAGATATATGAGATTAAAACTTAAACGAATATTTCAATTATTCAATAGAGAAAGCGTGACTGAATTTATGAAAAATTTAATAAAAATTTAGTCAATCTCAAAACACTTTTATGAAAAGAAGTTCTAAACCATAGAATTGTTTAAAATGAAAATTTAAATCTACAAATCAAAGAATACTGAAATCACTTAATCCAATTGAGTTACTTCCTAACTTCACCAAAATATTTAGTTCTCCATGGAATAGTTGGTCATCTCCTCTTATTTTCTTCTCATTGATTCTTGTTCGAAAAATCCCCTTCAGGATTCTCATTTTTGTTCATTTTCGTGCCTTTAAAGTTCCTAGAAGATTTTGAATTCGAATGGGCTAAAAGAGTCCAAAAAACTCAAAATTCCTCATTTGAGTGCCGGATCTGCGGCGCCACTATCGATGCTACAACGCCAACCATTCGGCTCCATTTTGTGTTTTGTCAGCGCTAGCGCAGCGCCCAAATATTTTATTTTTTTTAGATAAAATTTTCATTTGGATAAAAACCTGAAATTAAACACTTGAATGAGCTTAGAAATTATCTTGAAGCAAATAGAACAATACTTAAAAAGCATGAATTAATTCCTATGATATCTGTTCACTTTTTGGCATTTTAGCGTAATATATTGATGTTTAAAGTACACTTTCGTGCACTTATCACACCCTCCAATTTGTTTATTGTGAGTCCCAAACAGTTCTATGCAAAACAAGACAATCAATGAATAATCCACAATATATAATTTATATAGTCAAGTTCCAATTTAACTACAATTCAGGCCTTTTGAACTTAACACTAAAAAAAGTTGACAGTGTCATCAATATCAGGACATCAAAAGCACTTACAGAATTTGTGAGTGAGCAGGGACAGATCCAGAACTTCGACTCGTTGATCGTGACAGTCAACGGCCGTATAGCGATATCGTTTATTAATATTAAATTAAATAATATAAAAAATTAGTGTATATGTAAATGCACTAAAATGTAAAAATCATTTATTTATATCAAAATACAATTCAATACAAATCGAAACAATAATATAAAGTGCATGATAAATGAGACTTCTTTGCATTATTAATGATTAACAAATCATTTGCTCGACTAGAATTAGTGGCGAGACTAAATGTATCACTACAAAAACTAGATTGAGACTTTCCTTTAAGTTGGAAAAATCGTTCTATAATCTATATTAGAATTGAACGTTAATAAATGATTAAACATAATTAAAATTAATTTTAAAATATGATTAAAGTTTCAATTTTCAATTCCCAACACCAATTTATCACAAATTATAAATTCCTCAATTTCTCATTTTCAATTTTCACAGATCACAAATTCACATTTCACAATACTCAAATTAATTTTTAATATCACATCAAATAACACATAAATCAGAACTCAATACTCATAAGTCATGACTCATAAATTATTAAAGCATAAAATATTTAAAATAACAAAAACAATAAAAACCAACAAAAAAACAAAATAATAGTCACTGAATCACCTAGAGTTGTCAGCGAAAGGCGACAGAACTGAATATGGAAGGGTCGGAGGGCGAGTGGCCACTACCGATGCAAGCTGCTTAACGGCCAAGGGAGCCGCATTGCTTTGGAGGCAGGGGGTGAGCGTAGGGGGATTGTTTTGATTTTTTGGTGGTTTTTGTAATATGTAAGTGTGTAATTTTTATTAGGTTTTTTAGCTACAGCCCAAATTCAATTGAAAAATGAAAAGCCCAACATTAAAAAAAATGGCCCAACAAAATTAAGAAAAAGCCCAATGTTTTACCTTTTTCCTCTCTTCCTTCATACTATTCATGGCGCCCACAACTTCACAAACTCTGCTAAAAATCCAACTCCGACGGAGTCAATATAGGCGGCAGCGCCACCTCACCGAGTGCTGGCTCAGCCATTGAGTGTGTGCCAAGCCATAGCCGTCTTATCACAACTTTAACACATGTAACATTAAGTGTGTCTCAAGCTAAAAGTTCAACTCCAAAACCCAAGAGTTTTAAAGTGTTTAGTGCAAGGGTTCTCTCATGGAGCTGACAAAAAATGTAGGCTCAAAAACTTGAAGGTTTAAACACTTATGAACAAGCAACAAGCAAATATTGATCTTATGATGGGAACACTATCAAATGAGAATTCATCAATTTTTCCACCATTATATTTAGGATCAAAACAGCAAATGCAAAAGGTTGTAATGAGACTTAGGTTGGGCTACATGAAACGAAGCGCATAAGGATTCAAAGACTACCAAATACATAACTAAGGATCTCATCAAGCATTTCAATAGACCACATCCTTTAATCAATGCATTTTTCAACATTTCAATCCCCAAAATCAATCCTCTTTTTTTCTACTTTTTCTCTATTTTTTTTTCTTTTGCCTTTTAAGCCGCTTCACTTGAACACTTGCCAACTCTTGTCATTTTCCTTGTTTTATTCTTTAAATAAACACTTAATATCTAATAACACTTGGAAGTAAAAAGGTGAGAAAATACGTGTATAAGCTATTCTCCAATATAGAGAGGTATGGATAACATAAGTGCATGAAGAAAAATGATATATATGTGTATTGGCTCAAAGTGGCTACTAAGGGTTGTAACGATTAAAAAGGGTTAGCTTGAAAGACTCAAATGTCAATCCTAAATTGACATTCATCATTTTTCAAGTACAATCCACCATCTTATCACAAACTGTACAGTGTTATTCTCAAAAGAAGTTTTCAATTGAAGAAATCAATGAATGCTTATTACCATTTTTAACATGTCTACCAAAGGGAAAGAAAAAGGTATCACCCGAATACTGAATTGAATCAACATAGAGTCTGAAAGATGGTTAACCTGAGAAGTGCTTAATTGAATAATAAAACCAAAAATGAAAATAAACCTTAAAAAGCTAATATACAGAAAAGAAAAGTGAAGACATGCTTGAGTGATGTCAATGATGGTAAACAGGGTCTGGAAGAGGAATTTCTTCCATTGCAGGCACCTGTTGCTCATAAACTATTTTGAGACGTTGTCCATTCACTTTAAATACGATGTCATCGTTAGGATTCTCAATTTCAATTGCTCCATTTTTCAAAAACTTGTTTCAACACAAAAGGGCAAGTCCACTTAGATCGAAGGAAGTTTTATGGGCGCTTGTGAAGTCTAGAATCGTATAAATATACTTTCTGATTTGGTTCAAATATTTTTCTAAGAATGTTTTTATCATAAAATGCTTTAATTTTTTACTCGTAGATTTTAGAATTCTCATATGCATCATTACTTAACTTCTCCAACTCAATCAACTGAAATTTCCTAAGCTTACCCCTATCTTCTAGGTCAAAGTTAAAATGTTTGATAGCCCAATAGGTTCGGTGCTCAAACTCTACAGGTAAATGGTAGGGCTTTCCAAAAATAAGTCTATAAGGTGACATGCCTAAGGAGGTCTTAAAAGTTGTATGGTAAGTCCAAAGTGCATCATTTAGTCTTAAAGATCAATCTTTACGATTGGGGTTCACCGTTTTCTACAAAATTGGTTTAATCTCCCTATTAACCAATTCTACTCATCCACTAGTTTGGAGGTGATAAGCAGTAGAAATTTTATGAACAACCCCGTACTTTTTCATTAGTGCTTCAAATGAACAGTTACAAAAGTGCATGTCTCTATCACTAATAATAGCTTGGAGTGTGTCAAATCTAGACAAAACATTTTCTTTAAGAAATTTAACAATCATTTTATTATCATTGACCCTACAAGCTACCGCCTTTACTCATTTAGACATAATCTACTGCCACAATGATATATAAGTAACCAAAAGAAGGTAGAAAGGGTCCCATAAAGTCTATTCCTCAACAATCAAATAAAACTATCACTAAAATGGGATTCAGGGGCACCGTATTCTGTCAGAACAAAGTACCAAGCTTTTCTCACTTCTCCCAAGATCTACAATATGCATTAGTATATTTGAACAAAGTGGGTCAGTAAAAATCGCATTGCAGAATTTTTGTAGCAGTCTTTTTCATGGAAAATGACCTCCACATGCTTGGACATGATAGAAATTGAGTATGCTTGATATTTCGTTATTGGGGACACATCATCTCAACATCTGATCAGGGAAATATTTAACGTTTTCTTATCTTGTGAACTCCACTCTCCTAGAATTTCACCTGTAGCCAAAATAATTTACAATATGAGCAAACCATGGTATAGAGGAAATAGAAAATAAATACTCATCCGGAAAGTCGTCTCTAATTGGCAAGTGAATTGTATTGTCCTCAAAAGTTATCCTTGGCAAATGGTCTACTACTACATTTTTTACTCATTTTTTTATCTTTGATTGTGATGTTAAATTCCTGCAAAAGTAAAATTCACTGTATTAATTGTACCTTAGTATCCTTCTTTGCGAAAAGGTACTGAAGGACTGAATGATCTGTAAAAATTGTAATAGAAGAACCAATCAAATAAGAGTGAAACTTATCTAGAGCAAAGACTACAACGAGTAATTCTTTCTCAGTAGTGGAGTAATTGATTTGAACGCTGTTTAAAGTCATAATAGCATAGTAAATGGCAAATGGATTACCTTCCCTTCGTTGTCCAAGGACAGCAACTACCGCATAATCACTTGCATCACACATAATCTCAAATGACAATATCCAATCAGGTGGCTATATTATAGGTGTTGAAGTTAGCTTGCCAATCAATGTTTCAATCGCCTCTTTGAAAGTCGGCCAGATAAGTTTTCACTATAGAAATAAGAGGTTACATAATGGTCTAGATATAGATGAAAAATTCTATATGAATCTCATATTGAAGCCCGCATAGCCAAGAAATGATCTAATATCTTTTACTGTCTTAGTTGTAGGTAATTTAGACATTAATTTAATCTTGAATTTATCAACCTCTATCCCTTTAGAAAAAATTACATGTCCTAAGACAATTTCTGAAGGTACCATGAAATGACACTTCTCCCAATTCAAAACTAACAATTTTCCTCACATCGAGTCAAAACTCTTTCCAAATTCAGCAAGCATGATCAAAAGAAATCCCAAAAACTGTCAGGTCATCCTTGAAAACTTCCATGCAATTTTCTACCATGTCACTAAATATGCTCATCTTGCATCTTTACAATGTAGCAGGAGCATTACATGGTTCAAATGACATCTTGCGAAATGCATAAGTACCAAAAAGACAAGTAAATGTGGGCTTTTCCTAGTCTTCTAAGGCTAATTTAATTTGATAATAACCAGAGTAGCCATTCGAGAAACAATAAAAAGGATGGCCATCCATACGCTCTAAAATTTGGTCCAAAAAAGAAAGAGGAAAATGGTCATTGTGAGTGGCAGCATTCAATTTCTTATAATCAATGCACATGCGCTATCTAGTCACCGTCTTTGTAGGAACCAATTCACTTACTTCATTCTTTACCACTGTGACCCTTGACTTTTTAGGGACTATTCGTGTAGGACTAACCTATTTACTATATGCAATTAGGTAAATGATACCCGTATCTAACAATTTTAATACCTCATTTTTCACTTTTTCCATTGTGGGGTTTAACCTATGTTGTGGGTCTTTTTTAGGGCTTGTTCTCACCTCTAGGTGATTCATATGTGAGCAATTTAAATGACTAATACCCTTAATGTTAGCTAGGGTCCAATCTAATGTAGATTTATACTCATTCAAATATCTAAAATCTACTCACCTTGTAATGCATTCAATTCTGAACATATAATTACAGAAAAATATTACCTGGTCCAAGAAACACATGTTTCAGTCCTAGGGGCAGCATTTTCAACTCTGGTTTGGGACTCTCAATGTTTGATAGTTGTCGTCCTCCACTCCTTTCTAGCAATTTTTCAAAGTTGGGCTACCATGGTGATATCCTATAATCCTGAAATTTTGCAAAAACAGCACAAATGTTAGCATATTCTTCATTATCACAACTTGCTGGAATTTTAGGATTTAAGAAAAAAGAGTTCAAGGGGTCAAAATCAGCAGTTGCATGTGCTTCTTCTTGAGTGAGTGCATCAATCATGTATGTTCGATAGCACTCATCATCTTCTCTAGGTTGCTTAGTGATGTGAAAAATGTTGACTTCTAAAGTCATGTTCCCAAAAGATAACTTCATTAGATCATTTCTGCAATTTATAAGAGCATTAGTTGTGGCAAGAAATGGTCTACCAAGAATTATAAGAATTTTAAAATCAACATTCACATCAACCTTTAAGTCTAGAACTAAGAAATCAACAGGGTAGTAAAATTTATCAGTTTGAACTAAAATATCCTCAACTACTCCTCTTATTCTTATAGTGAACCGATCATCCAATTGTAAAACTACAGATATATGTTTTATCTCACCTAAGCCTAACAAGTAAATAGGATAAGACATGAGGTTAACACTAGCTCCTAAATTAAGAAGGGCTTGTGCACATTCATAGCTCCCAATGATGCAAGAAATGGTAGGACAACCAGAGACCTTATATTTTGGTGGAATCATTTGCTCAATTACAACACTCACTTGTTTAGTCAAGAAAGTAGTTTTCTTGATATGGTGTTTCCTCTTCACAGTACACTAGTTTTTGAGGACTTTAGCATATATATGAACCTGGGCAATCACATGCAAGAGAGGTAGATAATTTTTCACTTGCTTGAGGTGTTCTAGGATTTCATTATGTTGACCAGCAGCTTTCAACTTAGATTTCAAAGCTTGAGGGAAGGGCACTCTAGCTGATTTTCCACTACCTTTTCACTAGGACTGCTCTCTTCAGAATTACTAAAGTCATTTTCATTTTCCCTCAACTTGGAGATTGGTTCTATAATCTTCACAATTCGAGTGGTGATAGTATTTACTTCCTTAAGTGTGTTTTCTTCTGAACCTAAGGTTGATGCCATATGTTGTCCCTTATGATTGGTTGAGCCTGAGCTGCAAATTATTCACGTTCCACTACAGTTAAGGCATTGGTCAATTTAGACATATGCTTTATTCATTTTTTTGTTTTCCTCAACAACTTGAGTAATCATAGTCTCAAACTTATGATTGGTCTTACCTAGTGC
>CAIGRB010115345.1:0-17273 GCA_903798255.1 Fraxinus quadrangulata
TCTCTCTCTGCAAGAACCACCTTACAATCAGTTATACACACACAGAACCTGGATAGAGAGGCGTTAATGGCCTCCATACTCCATGCCCCATTAACCACCCCTTCGAAACTCAACCTTTCATGGCGGCGCACCTTAGCATCCGACTCCCTTGCCTCCACTTCCTCCCACTCCCTCTCTTCTTTGTCTGCCACTACAAGTAAAGGTAAAGCTACATTTCATAAAAATTGTTTCTACTTCTGATTTCCATATCCTAAAACCACACTACTGTAATGGTGTAGTGTTACCGATAATTTTGGCAATGCTTAGGCAGGGGTAATGTGGTGATGATGCCTAGAATAAGGTGTAATGCTCAGGCGGCACCAGGGGCCGTCAATTTGGCGCCAGGGACGCCGGTGAGGCCTACGAGCATACTTGTAGTGGGTGCCACGGGAACATTGGGAAGGCAGATTGTGAGGAGGGCATTAGACGAGGGCTACGACGTTCGGTGCCTTGTCCGCCCCAGACCTGCCCCTGCTGATTTTCTTCGTGATTGGGGCGCCACTGTTGTCAATGTAAACTCACTGACTTTTCCTGCTAATATTTTCGTTTTCTAAGTCACTCAAATTATGAAATTATTGAATCATTTGGATGTACGAGAAATAATTTTATGGAAACTTGGCAGCTTTCCTTGGCACTGGAATTTCTCAGTCGGTTTTCAATTTTGCTTTATCTAATGCAAACAGTGTTATTGTGCCTTTTTGAGTCCTGTATGAGGAATTTCCATCCAACTGCGATTATCCTTTTATTCTTGAACTCATAGAATTTGCTTTGGCATTGTGTTGAAATGTGCTCTTTCTCCGTTTATATGTTAATGTAAAATGTTTAAGATAGGGTACTGAGTGTAATTGTTTTTGAGCAGGCAGACTTAAGTAAACCTGAAACCATACCAGCAACATTGGTTGGAATCCACACTGTCATTGACTGTGCTACAGGACGCCCTGAGGAGCCGATTAAAACCGTAAGCACACTTGCCACTGGAATGACTTCCAATTCTTTGTTTAATGAGAAGTTTCTAAAGGGTTACTCAAGGTTTTTCTGTTATGAATTGGGTTAATTCTTTATGATATATCTGCTATAGTTTGATTCCCGTGTTAACTTTAGGTAGATTGGGAAGGAAAGGTTGCTCTTATACAATGTGCAAAGGCCATGGGTATCCAAAAATTTGTCTTCTTTTCCATTCATAACTGCGACAAGCATCCTGAAGTTCCACTCATGGAGATCAAGAACTGTACTGAAAAGTTTCTTAGGGATTCAGGACAGAACCACATCATTATTCGTCTTTGTGGTTTCATGCAGGTTGACAAATGCCTTCATTTTAATGAATGTTCTGATGCGCTTCCTTCATCTTATTATAGAAATGTGATATCGTTAGTTTAACATTCTTGCTATGTGCATTAGTGGGTTCAATTTGGCTCCTAATAAGCTTAAGAATTTGTTAATTGGTTCTAGAAATAGTAACAAAAAAGTGTACATTTTTGTGTAAAATATTTAAAAAAAAAGCTGTGCGTACAAGAGAGAATTAACAGAAATTCACACAGGAATTCAAATTTTACTCACATGGGGGCCCCATGTGAATTAAAATATTGGCAAAAAACCCCAGCCACCCACCCCGGCTGTGTGTGTTCTGGCAGGTACAGGAATTTGAATTCCTCTACCTGTAGCATGTCTCAATATTAAAATGTCTTCCAAGTTTACCATGAAACTTGAACATCATTGGTGAAGAAAAGGGGAGACGGTGAAATTTTACCATGTAGACCTAGTAAATTATTATAATTGGAAGGCACAAACATTACAAAAATACTCGTACTTTTCCACAAACTCTTTTGATTACTATTACAAACAAATTGCTAAATTTGTTAAATTATCCTTCCCTCTCAAAATAGATGGGCATATAGTTGTTATCTGTTTCATAACTTTGTTTTGTCCTTTTCAGTCGAATAATTTAATTTCTCAATTAGCTTATGCATTTGCTTGATGAGTATGAATTCTTGATACCAATTTGTCCAGGGCCTGATTGGACAGTATGCAGTACCTATATTGGAAGAGAAATCTGTTTGGGGCACTGATGCTCCTACTCGAATAGCATACATGGATACCCAAGTAAACATTTTAGATCTAATCCCCTGCTTCTTTTATTCAAGTAAGTGACACTCAAATAGTTGTCTCATTTTCTCTAGGACATTGCTCGATTAACATTTATAGCTCTACGCAATGAGAATATCAATGGGAAGCTTCTGACTTTTGCCGGGCCTCGTGCATGGACAACCCAAGAGGTAAAGTGTAATATCCTGGATTGAGCAAGATACTATCTAGTTCCTGGATTTATTATCAATATTTCTTTCTTTACACTGCCATTATTTCTGAAATTCGATGTTAACTAACAAAATACAGTTGCTTGGATACATTTTGTTGAGAACCTATCATTCTTCCTTTTTCTTTGACTCTCTTTCTCTCTTTATAGATAGTTGCTCCTCAACAGGACTCTCCCAACCCACACTCACCTACCGTATGATATGAGGAAGGAACCTTGTGCTTCATTATTTCCGCATTGTCTAGATGCCATAATCATAGATTTTTATTTTTCAAACAATAATAAAAAGGAAAAAAGATCTTGGTTGTGAGACTCGCTCACAGCTACATGAGTTGATAAAGGAAACTTTATGATTTTGTGTCTGCTTTTCCAAATATTTTAAATGGCTCTGGCAAACCATATCATGCCAGAAAATACATCACAGAAGTAGACTGTCTTCATAAAATATTTGGAATTGGTAATAATTTGAAGGAGAAAAAGAGTGCTAAAGGTCACCATAAAACAGGAAGATTAAGTCCCTCGGAGCATTTTTCATTGCTTCTATACCAATTTTCTCAAGGTCTACTTATTAAGACTTGAAGTTCCATTTTAAAATGTCAACCTTATTGAGAGGAGTAGTCAAAGTCCTTATATGTTGGTCTATAATTTCATCTTTATTTGATGTGGAATTTTTCCCTTAATATGCCACCGCAAGACGGTAGCTCGTTTGAACAAACCAATCTTGAAATTCGCATGCTCATTTTTTTGAGTCTTAATCGGATCGAATTACTCGTTGGAGTTTAATGGACTCTAATACCATATTTAGACTTGGAGTTTCAGTTTAAAATGTCAATATTATTAAAAGGAATAGTCCAAACCCTTATATGTTGGTTTATATTTTCATCTTTATTCGATGTGAGATTTATCCTTTAATAGTACTTGCCAATGCTATTTGAATTTACCATTTAAAGTATTGTCTTTTAGCTAACCTTTATATAATATCCTATTCAAAACTAAAGTTGTAGAATTTTTAGCTTCTTATGTTCCAACTTAAATAAAGTGATCCCAGAGTATGCCAGTTACACCATTCTGAAGTTTTCACCTTGAGCTGCAAGATTTCATCCAGCCTTTGATCCATGGAAAGCAAACCATTGTGCCTTTATACTGAAATATGCAGTGAACTTTATTAATACTAGTTTGCTTATTTTCTGTTAGAATGATATAATTTCAGGAGCACTTTAGTGAGGGGAAAAAATGTAACTTACTAACTTGACCTAAGAGCATTAGTAAAATTCCAAGTATTTCTTTCCTTATCCATAATCATAATACTTCAGCGAAAGATAAGTTTCCGGCATTATCACTCCTATGTAGTCTGGGAGAGTGTTTTGTGGAGGCTTCTTTAGAATTTGTTCCTATTTTCAGGTGATTACATTGTGTGAGAGGCTGGCTGGTCAAGATGCAAATGTGACCACCGTGCCCGTCTCAGTTTTGAGATTGACACGCCAGCTGACTCGCTTGTTTGAGTGGACTAGTGACGTTGCTGATAGATTGGCATTCTCAGAGGTAATGATCTTTTTGTCTTTCCCTTTTATGATGGTTCATAATTACTAATGCTTGCAGTGAGAAAGATTGTATCAACAGTTGAAAAGGTTTTCTCCCCCACAACTCTCACAATATACTGCAACATGATCGAGTAGATCCTACCACCAATCACAATCTATCCATTCTTTAATTAAAAAATCATTTCCTTGATGTTAGAATTACGAAAACTACTTTCTTCCAAGATGTTTTTCAGACAATTTTGCTGTGCGCCTTGTTTTTGGACGTTTCATGCCTTCGATAGTCCATTGTGACTACAGTTGCACATTTCTATTTATCTTTCTTTCCTTGGTGGTCTTTCTACTTTTAAATTATTAGTAATTCTTTTGCGGGGACATTCGTAGGTTCTTACTAGCGATACTGTTTTCTCGGTCCCTATGAATGAGACTTACAACCTTCTTGGTGTGGATGCAAAAGATGTCGTTTCCTTAGAGAAATATCTGCAGGATTATTTCACCAATATATTGAAGAAGTTGAAGGGTCTCAAAGCACAATCAAAGCAAACTGACATTTTCTTTTGAAAGGAAATTTTCCATTCTACACACATAAGCTTTATATGTAGTGTGTCATTCATCTTGTATTCATAGAGAAAATGTACATGTACTTGGTGAATAGACAGTTGAATGGTTATGACTGAATTAACCGTAACAAATCTAGATACATATTTTTCTTCACTGGATCTCTTATTACTATAGCATGTATGATTGTTTATTTTATTTTGAGACATCGAAACTTTGAAAAATGTAAGATAATGAGCGTGATCTTGAGAATCATATAAATATTTTTTAACACGCTAGTTAGCCGTGACTTTGTGCACAATGTTTGAGGCTCACATGGGGTTGAAGAAGTTGGCATCCAGACCATTAGCCACCAAAGACCTCAAAGATGCAGCAAATAATAATATGCTGAGTACCATTCCCGAACAACCCAGCCCTATGTTGAGACACCACATTTTACTATACCTGTATGGCTTCTTCATGGCAACCCACATGAAACATGGATATGCCAGACTCAGAGGCAGTGCAATCGCCCCCATGAACGCTCCCAGACTTGCCAAGAACGGGAAAGCCATTGCTATGCAGTATGTCAATCCTCCAAACAAAATTCTGATACCTGACCGGAGCCATCCAGGGCATGGCTTGTTTTTTGTGCTAGTGTAGAGGCGCTCCAAGTTGTCAAAAACCGGCATGGCATAGATTTGGAATGCACATAAGCAGTATATCATCGCTATCATGTATACTGTACCAACAATATACTTTGATGTATTATTCCAGTAGAACTTGTGAAGTGGAACCAGAATATTTATAGAACTTGCCATATTTTCACTAGTCGAATATCCAACAATTGCAAGGGGATATAGACACATCGCAATTAGTAGATATGATATTGACACTCCTCTCCACATAGGCTCGTGCGACGGGTGTTTTCTGTTTGTAGGCATAGTCCCCTGCAGCAACAAAGTACTCTTCAATAAACAAGCAAAAATGTCATATACTTGCACTACAAGGATTCAAATGATGAGTTACCTGTATCTCAAGCACTACATTGTGGCCTCTAAAAGCAAGAGCAATGATTCCAAGACCATTCAAGACATTACAAATTCTATCTAAACTCAATATCTTTGCCTCCCAAGGACCTTTCTGGTCGGGCCTACCCTTCAAGATGATGGACAAAATCCATATCAGGCTACAATATGCAACAGCTGTGATTGATCCAATAAGCGATATCTGTGCTAAGGAATCCAAGTTCGGAAAGAACTGAGCCACCAAAATTGCCAAACATATGAACACCAAGAACCACTCCGTCCCTCTTAGTGATCTTGAATTACATTCAATATCATCCCCACAAATGGCTTGGTAGAAAGATTCCAGGGTCTTTCCCCCAGTAATTATGTACAAGACGCATGTACCACCTGATAGATACATTGTTGGGAATATGGCAAGCAACTTCCCCAATTTTTCACCTATAATATTGTTTACAAGACAAGCATCGCATCAAGATGCACATTTGATTGCATTTATATTGAGATGGGATGGTTTCATTTGATACTTACCAAAGGCTGCGATTGAGAGGTGGAGATATCTACTGTAACGAAAACTTGATGGCGATTCGTGAAGATTGATGAGAAGCCACATGGTGTAGAGCTGCCAACAAAATGCTATAGACAAACAAATAGTACTCCACAGCCTGTAAACCATTAATCAAGTAAGCGCGAATATATTATAAACTTACGTCTTTATGTATTAAAATTTGAGCAGATGTCAAAAATAGAATGATTTTAGTATGTTTTTGTACGCAGGAATGACTGAAAGAAGAACGCATGAAAGTTAAGTACTTGCCATCCGAGGGTGAGGAATGCTATAGGTAGTGATAGGGTCTGAATTCCAATTCCCGAGCACAGCAAATGGGACGCAGAGGTAAAAGCACTGCCCTTTCTGGATTCAGTGATGGGTAGCCAGGCATCTGCTGGATTCACTTCCTCATGTTCCACTGATGTTTCTAAGTCGACTGTAATAACTTGCAGAATTTGTTGCTCGCTTTTTGTTGCTAATTTGAGTGATGATATCGTTGTATCTACATGCACATTTACCATTTCTGCCTTGCACTGCATCTTAAGAACATGTACAGATAGATCATTAATCTTCAAGACAAGAGTCTATATATATGAGCAAATCTAAGTGGGATTTGGGCAGAACTTTACATGCATGCGGCAGCACACTGACTGACTTAATCACCATGACGTTTATATGTGACTTCATTAGAGAATACCTTGCTTTCGTTCTCAGGGGCAACAAAACAAGTACTTTTGTAACGTAAATTTCTAGAAGCTTTGAATCTTCAATAACTTGAATAAAATGATTAGTACTCGAAAAGGTTATTCTATTTGGGAATCTCCGGGTGGGTCAAGCAAATTTGACTGTCTCCTCGGATCCACCACAGGTTGGAGGTGAAAAGGCAAAAAAGATAGAATTTGTCCTACTTCAGACAATATCAATATCCTGCATTACTTACGCAAGAAGATGGTGACCACTGAGACTGCATATATGCTAAAATAGTATAGAATCATACCATTCGCATAAGCATACAATTTCTTTTTACCTGTCCACTCAAGAAAAAGCGAAGAAATAAAGGCTCTATGCATGACCAATTGCTGAAGCGACAAAAACATGAAAAGAGTTATTTTTTCCTCTAATATTGGCTGGCCGGGGTGTCAAATATTCCTTGAGAGTAAAAGTTAATATTTTGCAATGTTCTTAAGTAGCAGATTCTGTTTACCCCCTTTTTTGTGTAATGGTTACGTGGATAACAGCTGCCGAGCCTATTCGCGTCCACACAAGCAAATTTCAACACGTTTCGATCGAGGATTTGGACAGGAAAGAATGGCGTTTATGGATATGAGAGATGCTCTATTACACGAGACAAAAATGTTTAAGCACCGACGATATGATCCAAAGTGACTGCATATTTAGCAAACAATATCAAACAATTCAACCAAAATGATAATAATCTAAACTCAAGCAAATAAGTATGAAATAAGTAAGAGATAATAAAGTATGGTTTTAAGTGTCAAGAGTCACATTAGATTAAAATGCTACAAGATTTACTTATTTATAGAGTTTCAGGCGAAGTGATAGCCGTTGGATAAGAACTACGTGGCCTCATCTCCCTGATCGAAACCTCACATCACTCAATCTACTATGCACTTAATACATTGACAACTGGTCAGCCACCCTATATCCTAGATTGAAAATCTTGACATTCATTATTACAAACGTTACATTAATCATTTCTAAAAATTGCTTGCAGATCCTTTAAAAGATAACAAAGGCTGAACTAAAGGGAACTTCGGATTGGAGTGAGGGTTTTGGCCAAAGGGAACTTCGGATTGGAGCGAGGGTTTTGGCCAAAGGGAGCTTCGGATTGGAGCTCTTCACGACAGAGTGCATTGGCTTCTTCTCTTATTTCTTTACTTTGACCAATTGGATTTTTGTTAATTTTGTCAGATTGACTCATATCTCCGCATGGACTATGACACGGTCTTCACTTAGAGCCTCAGTGGCGAGGCGTAACAGATTCCTTGATGTTTGCTTACCAATCTTGTTAAGTAATTTCCAGGAGATGACAGTATTTTTGTTTTGCACTTGAGGAAAGGTGAAAACTGAATTAAGTACAATTGCTAGCTACTGCCGAATAACAGAAGAAAAGACAACAAAATACAACACCTTAATCAACCGCGAATACTACTATTGAACTAATAGTATGGGGGCAAAAGCTCAAGTTCAGAACCAGTTGTTTACTGTAATTTCTTGAAGATTGTTCAAGTCACTATGATAGTGTATAATTATCTTGGTTACAATATGTGCAGATATGTCTAATAGATTAACACCATTTATGAGCTAGCTGTGTGGCCAAGTTGATCGGATTAAGGTTCATTTTTTTGCAAAAATAAATACTGAAATGTTGGTGGATCTCGCGTAACTCTGAAAATTATCAAGTCTGAGTGACGCTGCAATTAATTGAATAATGCTATTCGCAGTCTCTCGTACGTACACATGACATGTAGTTATTTGATATATATACGAGTTAATAAAAAACTGCCACATTAATATATCAAATAAATAACCACTTGTCACGACATGTATATGCCACCTAGAACGACTATGAATAGAAAATATCACATTATAGCCTTTCGATTTTTTAAATTTTATTCTTGGAAAAATGTAAGGAAAGTAGGAATGGTAAGGCTACTTGTTTCCATACATTGATGTTTGAGACGATAAGATGGGAATGTATAATGCTCTGTTTCCCAAAATGGTCGGTGGTTTCACCTTCCCCTCCCTCCCTCCCTCCCTCTATTAAAAAATAAAATAAAAAGAAAGAAAAAAATTGCTGAGAATTATTGTTAAGATGTAAAAATTTAATTGCATTTTTGGCATCATTTTTTTATAAGTCAAATTATTCCTAAAGTGAATTATATAACTGGTATCAAAGCAGATACCTTATCTTGTAGGAATTCGTTCGGTGCAAAATGGCTACTTCAAGTAGAAGACTGGTTCGATAGAGTCATCCAAGTAGAAAAATGTAATGCCACGGACATTAGTCGTGAAGGGTGGATGCGACACTTTAATTATGCCTATTTGGTGTTGATTAAAATTAGACTTTTAGTAAATCTTGGTATTGTGATTCTATAAAATTAATTGTTAATTTGATTTGAGATTTTATCTACTTTAAATTTACACAAACATATTTAAATTCCGAATCAATAAAAAAAAGTGTCTATTAAGTTTCTTGCAACGTGGTCACCGACCATTGAACAGTTTAAATTTTTGACAATTTTTTCACCGAATTAATACTTGCCAACACTTGTAATGTCCACAAAAGAGTGTACAAATATTGTATTCTCCTTTTGCTCTGTCCCATACACACGTAATTTCCTATCTCTTTCCCTTTCCATCTAATCTAAACACTCCCCAATGCAAATACAAATACACCAGCTATAGATGTTCACTCCATTGCATTGAGCTCTCTGGCGAAAAAATTATGGGCATGTTTCTTTGCTTACTCCTCCTTGGCATATTCTCCTCAGCAACTGCCTGTGATCGCTGCGTCCATCGAGCAAAAGTCACTTCCTTTTCGAAAGCTCAAGCCCTTCAGTGTACGAATTGCAATCAATATTATCCAAAAAAACTGAAAACTTTGGCCTCATTATTGAATTTGTCTCTCTTTTTATGCAGCTGGTGCTTGTGGCTATGGCTCTTTGGCTACAGGATTCAATAATGGTCATCTTGCAGCTGCTCACCCTAGCCTTTACAAGGAGGGTGCTGGTTGTGGTGCATGTTTTCAGGTATACTTCCATTTTTCTTTTTTTCTTTTTTCATTTTTCGATATATTTCGTAAAATATAACTTGATATATAAAATTGCAGATAAGATGCAATGATCGAGCTCTTTGTAGTAAACAAGGAACTGTAGTGATGGTAACTGATCGCAACAAAGATAACGGGACAGATTTTGTTCTTAGCAGTAGAGCTTTTGCGGCCATGGCCAACAAGAACATGGGTCGACACATTTTGAGACTTGGTCTTACAGATGTCCAATATAAAAGGTTTCTAACTTCTTTTATTTTTTTATTTAATATTTTCGAGTAAAATATATAAGTTTTTGAGGGCTCAGATATAATGAACATGATGAATCAGGATACCTTGTGATTACAAGACGAAGAATTTGAGCGTTCGTGTGGAAGAATCCAGCCACAAGGCAAATAATTATTTAGCAATTAAGTTGTTGTATCAAGGAGGCCAAACCGAAATTGTTGTCATTGATGTCATTAAGGTATATAATCAAAATCAAACTAATCGAATTATGTATATGAATATAGGGCACGTTTGGCAAGTCTTCTACTTTTGGTTCTGTTTCTTGTAGAACTTGTCACAGAGGAAGTTAAAAAGTAGCTTCTTAACTTCAGAAGCAGAATTTGACTTATTCAAAATCATTATCAAACAGGTCCATAGTAATGACTAAATACTGATTATGAATAATTAATGTTGGCAGGTGGGTTCAGCAAATTGGAAGTTCTTGAGTAGAAAGTATGGGGCTATTTGGGGCATTGATGATGTTCCGAGTGGTCCACTGCAATTTCGATTTAGGGTGACATCTGGGTTCGATGGAAAATGGATCTGGCCAGAAAATGTATTACCAGCTGATTGGAAAAATGGTGTGGTGTGTGATATGGGCATCCAGATAACTGATATTGCAAAGGAGGGATGTTCTCCGTGCGACGACGGACCTTGGAAATGAGCTTCTTTTTCTTTTTTAAAATTACTCGAGCTAAGATTCGGGTAGATTATGTAATTCTGTATTCTCGAACTTGTTTAAAAGTATATATTGTTATCAACGCTTAATTCCTATCCTTTGTAATGATCTTGTATTTCCAATTATAAAAAATTTGTTACAACTTTTTGCGTTAAAGTTATCAATTTGAATAAAATAATGCTAACTATAACATCGGTCTACATGATAATATGTGACACGTTCAACTAAAGGTGGAATTATATGTCTCATCTAATATGTTGTGTGAAATAATATTACTGTTTGCAATAGTGAAAATAGATATTCTTCATTCAAGTCAAAAATTAAGTAATAGAAAATTTTTCTACCAACATAACATTAGTGAAAATAATTCAATAAATTACTACGAATGTTGCTTAAGCATTTTCATACTTTTAAATCATCGTATAAGTGTGTCATTATCAATATTATCAAATACATCATCCTTAATACACACAATTAGATTAACATTCAACCATCGAATCTCCAATCGAATTGTACGGTTCAAAATATGGGTTGAGGGACTTGAGGAGTCGGATGTTAAGGTGGAGAAAAAACAGGTCGGTCATTGATGTTGGTGCATATGAGCTGCATAGGAAAAGACAATTATGTGGTGAAAATGGCAAACCTAGATATTGGGAGAAGAATGACATTCCGTGCTTGATAGAAGTTGAGAGACTGAAGGTGGAAGGAAAAAAATAGTTGAAAATGGAAAAAAAAGGAAGGTAAAATTCAATTTTTTTGGTGGGATCAGTTGACCACACCCACATGACCACCGTCCATGCTCTTTGGGTAAATAGCATAAGTCTGAGAAAATAACTTAAATTGACCAAACTCGACCATAAAATTGGACACTCTTGTGCTAAGTTAACTTTCTTGTAGACTTTTAGCTAAGATAAGATTGGTTAGTGTTTAATTTTTAAAATTCGGCCTTGAGTGCTTCTCTAGATTTCTCTTCTGCAAGCATAACTAGGCAAGAGTTCGGGTCTGATTTTCGATAGTTTAAGTTCGGCAGAAACATTTATGTCTAGATTTGTAGGCTGAGAAAATATTCAGCTTCGACTTCAAGTCTAATGTGTCATGTTTTTCTTCACATTAAAATCTTGTTTTCTCCTTTTGTTTTATTTATTTATGGAAAAGGATTATGAATTTTCCTGTGGTCTGGTTGGCCAAAAAATTTGGCCTTCTTTTAAATACTGTAAAATTTGAAGAAGTTTAAAGTTTTTCCTCTGGCGTGGGCTTCAAGATGCTGGGCCAGGAAATATTTCTGCCTTCGGAGCCAAGTATTCGGTGTTAATAGTGGGCCCCCAATATGTGGAGTATATGGTTTCATTTTTTTAAGAAATTAGTCCTCTCTTTTTTTTCTTCACTTTTTAAATAAAACATTGTGAAATGACGAATATACACTCAACTTTAAATAAAACAAAAGGAAAAGAAGAAAAATAAAGAATTAATTGCAATCATTGTTCCAAATTTTTCTATTTTAAAAAGTGAAAACGAATCCCAAATAATATTTAAAAATTAAAAAAAAAAAAAATCATTTCCTCCCGAGTCCCACCTACCCCATCTTCCCACCATCACCACCACAACATTAACCCATGTTTGGTGGTCTTTTTTTTTTTTTTTTGAAAAAATATTGTTTTGAATAATGAATTTTTGGAAAATGTGTGATTAGAAAATGAGAAAGAGTTTTCAGTTTATGTATAAAATACTTCGTGAATGTGATTAAAAACAAGTTAACTTCCTTACCAATCAGGTTAACCACTTAATTGAGATGATGACACATTTGAGTAGGATTACATCTATTTCTAAAAAGGTTTAGATTAAGAAAATGGATCTTCCTAGGTCTAATGAACAATTGAATAGCTATATTGCTCACGTTGCACTTAAATTGCAAAATAACTCTATGTGGTATCTTGATAGTACATGTTCTAGGCATATTTGTGGTAATAAAGTCTTGTTCTATACTCTTGATGATTGGAATCGCGACATGGTTACTTTTGGAACCTATCCTAGGTAAAGATACAGTTAATATATCTGAATTACCTACCATCTCAAATGTGATTTATGTGAAAGGTTTAAAGTCCAACTTATTAAACATTAGCCAAATATGTGATGCTGATTTTGAGGTTAGTTTTGTTCAAAAAAGGTGTACTGTGTTTGATTCTATTGGTAATGTTGTCCTTGAAGGTGTAAGAACTTCTGATAATTGTTATGGAGTTCTTCCTAATTCCAACTATGTGTGTAGCAATGTTAAGATTGATGTGACTAAAATGTGTCATCAAAGACTTGGTTATATGAATTATAAGAGTTTGTCTAAGTTGGCTAAGAAGGGACTTATTAATGGTTTACCTAAACTTAGAAAAAATTGAAACCATTATATCTGGACCGTGTCAACAAGGTAAATAACTTAGAGTAAATCATAAAAAAAATTCTAACATCTTGACAAACAAACCTCTAGAATTACTCCACGTGGACTTAATGGGACCATCTAGGACCGAGAGTCTTGGTGGTAAACGTTATATTTTGGTTGTGGTAGATGATTTCTCTGGTATACATGGATTGAGTTGTTGAGAGAAAATCTGAGGTGTTTAGTCTTGTCATATCCTTGTGCAAAAGGTTTAGAAATGAGAAAGATTTCACCATAACTAGAATTTGTAGTGATCATGGGAAAGAGTTTGAAAACTCTAATCCTGCCATAGCCTTTAGTGTTGGGGTGTATGCATGATTTCAGGCCGATCCTAAGGAATCCCACTCAGCGCTGAAAGACGTATCATTAGATATATCAATGGAACCATAAATTATGGAATTCTGTACTCTTGAGATTCTAATCTTGACCTTGCTGGCTATTCCAATGCTGATTGGGCTGGAGATGCGGAAGATAAAAAAGCACTTCTGGAGGTTGTTTTTATATTGGTACTAATCTTATAGTTTGGATGAGTAAGAAAAAAAATTCTATCTCGTTGTTCACGGCATAGGCCGAATATATAGCTACATGAAATTGCTGTACTTAACTGCTTTGGATGAAGTAGATATTGAGTCATTATGGAGTTGAATAGGGTACAGTGACTGAGTTTTGCGATAACACAAGTGCCATTAATATTTTCAAAAATCTCATTCAACGCTCTTGAACCAAACATATTGATACACGACATCACTTTATTCGAGAGCTTGTAGAGACCTGTGTTGTAACTCTTGAACACATCTCTATAGAGAACCAATTAGTTGACCTATTTAGCAAATCATTTGATGGTCTGAAGTTCGAATCTCTTAGAAAGGCTATTGATGTCTGTGTAGCTTTTTGATTATGTACTTAGGTGCATGCATGTATTACTCATTGGATTCATTCATTCTTGCAGGCATATCATTTTCTTTATAATTGTTTATTTTATTTATAAAAAAAAATAGTAAATTTTTTTGTGCCCTGGACATTTTATGGTTTATTTAAATTTTCTTATATAATCGAGTATGCATTCATTTGATATGTAATATAGTTTCCATTACTTTGACTAGGTTTAATGTGGAGTGCTAACTGTTTCTTCATATACCATCTGCACAGTACACACTATGATCTTGTGAGTGAGTCTTGACGGTGTTGTGAGATTTGGGATGACAGTCATCTATTGGTAATGTGACATTGAACATGAATTGACCTTATTTAGATGACATAAGCTCACATATAGTCCCCTTATCATAAAATAAAAATTATTTCATCTTATTCTCTTTTTCGAAGTCTATTTGACTCGAGTAATTAAGCCATATGAGTTTCTCATAACTTGATACCCTATGGTCAACTGACTTGGATTCATCGGCTCAACACTCGTTATAGTGATCATCTTAGTCGTTCAATGGAAAAAAGTCTACACATAAGATTTTAAAGAACGCTGATGAATTGAAAAATAAAAATATCTTATATGATAAAAGTCAGGGGGAGAAAAGAATAATTTTCATAATATTGAGCTTCGTTTAAAGGTCCTAAAAGGCTATTGGTTTGACTTTCATAGTAGGGATACACTTATTTAACAGTAATGTTTAGCATATCATTTCTCACAAATTTAAAATTTGAAGTCTTGTTCACACGAACATAATGGCACTAACACACATGAGTTACTTATACACTATACTCCATTTAAACTCGATTTGAGTATGTGGGAAAATTGTTTTATTAATGATGCATTACTTGTAAACATTTGCATTTTTTATTCATCATATATGTTGGAGTACGTACCATGAATTTTAACATAAAAATGTTCTTTTTTGAAATTTTCAAAAATTAGGTGCTATTTTTGTTCATAAGTTTTCTCTCGATTCTCGCTAAGGCTTTTTCGCTTGCCTAGCGCTCGCTTGAGCGATAGGCCATTTATATGCCTACCCTGTTTTTCATTTTTTCCTCTTATTTCTCGCCAATTCCCCCAATTTTTTTGGTTCGATTTGCATTACTTGCTTATTGAACGACATATAACCTAATTTTGAGTCCAAATTATCCGCAACTCTTCTTCATTTTCTTACATTTCAAAGGTAATTTTTGAAATCCCCAATTTAGTTTTTTTTTCCGATTTTTTTTGTGGTTTTTACTTTGGTGATATGAATTTCATATTTAGGTCATATTCTTGTATTTACATACATTTTGCATCATGTTCATTACTACATTTTTTTAATTGGTTCTATCTTTGTAATAATCCAAAATTTAATTTTTAAATCGCTACCAAATCTATTAATTTTAACAATGTAAATATATGAAATTAACGAGATCAATTAAATTGATAAAAACTCATAACCAAATAAATATTTAAAAAAAACATGCATATCTATTTTATTAGATAAATAATAAAATGTTAATTTCACTAATAAAGCATAACACAGTTTTAAATTTATAATCCAATAAAACATGTCTTAGATTTCTAAATAAAACTAAGAAAAATTTCTGAAATTTAAAATAATGCCTTGTTACACCGGATTATTTTTACTGAGTTCCATGAATTTTTGCATCACGACTGCACCTCATCGCCCGTCAACCAACGACCCGTACTAACCTGTGAGGAATAAAGGAAAAATGGTGAGTAGATGAGAATACTCAGTTGAACATAAAAATAATGGTTCAATCCCGAATAAAATATTTAAAACACGAGTCAAAATATAATACCGTTATCATATCTTTAAAAATCGGTAAGAGCTTAATAAATATCATATCTTTGGTACTGGATGTTCATAACATGTATATGATATCTTTAAACTTTCATAAGCAACTTTCATAAGCATAATAATTCAACAATATGAAAATAAACAATTTAAACAGAATAAAAACAACTGCGCCTCGTTATCCTACGTTGTTGGATTTCTTAAAATTGGAAGACAAACTAAAAAAAAATCACGTTCACTTAATTATTTCTGCCTCTACCGTGTTTTTGCATATACATATAGTGTAGAAATTTATTGCTTATATTATATAATAAATTCTATAGAAAATGGGAATAAGGGTGTTGGATTTCGTGTAGAAAAAATATTTTTCAAGCACACGTCTCTATTATGTGATATGAGATATCTCAACCAACACGTCATGGGACACGTGGCAAGCTAGAAAATTTTTACATTAAAATATAAGGATAATAAAAAAAACTACTTGATAACTCCTTCAACAAACTCTTACTCGTGGTGCACTACAAAACAAATCTTTATATAATAATAAAAAAATCAATTAACCACTTACAAACTCTACACGTGTCACTCATATATACTAAACTAAATTACAATTTAAAGCAATATCTTTCAACCTCAATAATTTGGGCATCGCTTATCCAAATTAACTCTTTCTCGAACCTAATATTCATAATTAGTCACGATCTATCCAATAAGCCCAATGTCCATATACTTATCATAGCTCCATCAATATCCTAATATTTGACTCTCATAAAAAAAAAAGAAATTTAATATATAATATACATATATCACGTTAGTCTATAACTTTCCAAAATATTAAAATATAGTATATAAAAAAAATTCTATTTTATGAAAAAATTTTGGAATTTTATAATCTTTCCTCCTTAAAATATTTTCGTCCTCGAAAATTATTTTGGCTAATCGAAGAGTTTTGGATACTTGATTTTAAGTTCATCTTCCTGCTCCCAAGTCGACTCGTCAAGTCCATGATTTCACCATTGAACCTTGACCAGGGGAACTTCCTTATTTCTGAGTTGATGCACTTTTCTATCCAAAGTCATCATCTGAATTTCTTCATATGATAAGTCTTTTTGTACCCTCAATGTCTGATAACCTACCACATGATTGAGATCATGAACATATTTTTTTAGCATCGAAACATGGAACGCGTTATGCACTGCTGCAAGTTCAGGTGGTAAGGCAAGTCGATAAGCTACAACTCCAATCCTTTCAAGAATTTTGAAAGGTCCAAGAAATCGCGGTCTCAACTTTCCAGTTTTACGAAACCTCAATACACCCTTCATTGGTGCTACTTTTAGAAAAACTTTATCACCAACTTGAAATTCCAAACCCTTTCTTCTA
>CAIGRB010115345.1:26784-42725 GCA_903798255.1 Fraxinus quadrangulata
AACTTTCCATTTGTTATTGGAAACGAGAATGATATAGATAAAAGAAATATCTGAGTGGTAACCTTCTTTCCCATTTCTCTCCTCGACAGTACTTTTATGTTTTTTGCATTTTTTTGTTGGGTGGATGGGTTGGGGCAGTTACATTAATGCAACTAATTACAATGCAAAATTTGTAATATCAAGAATTTAAGTCAAATAGAACTATAATTGTATATATCGAATGTCTACAAATAAGGAAGTGATCAATGAAAAAAAGGGGACAATGCACAAAATTATAGAGAGTTTGGTGATTTGAAAAATTGTTGGAGGGATTGGTTACTCTAATAGTTACACTATGGTAGTGAGTGTTGGATTGTTAAAGGATATAATATTTGCTTAATTAAAATAGAAGAAATGAGGGACAAAATTATCTTCAGATATACTAGAATGGATAAAATACAAAATAAAGATATCCACCAAAATATGGATGTGGCACTAGAATGACCATTGAAATTGATAGGGCATATCTTATTAAGGTATAAATAAGTTTTATGTATTGAGAGATGAGATCTTAATAGAACAAGTTGAAAAGGATCAGGTACACCAATTTAACAAGGCTCAATCCGGTTGCAGAAAAAATAGATTTCATTTCATTGTTTAGCACACCTATGTTTGATTAAAGTTACAAAACAAGTATATTTGATCACAAGTTTTTTAGGAAAAAGTAACTTGTAACGAATTTGTTTGTAAACTCTATGCATAATTGTGTGTGGGTTAACATTTTATATAAAGTTCAGTTCATAAATTGTATAGAAAATAAACTTTATTTTTAAAACACACGACTTAGCTTTATTCTTGCGAGTACTTATTATTCAAGAATCTGATGACCATTCTTCCAAATGTTATGATTTGACACAATGGCACTAGTAGAATATATGCTACTCAACCGTTCAATTTGAATATGGAGTTAACAACGCCTTCATGGTACAACAACTGGATGAAACCCGAAATGAGTGTGTTCCTGCAAGCAAAGTGTTTTAGTTATGAATTGATTATTGACACAAACTTTTCCATATACATATAAATTTGTTGGTTAATATGTTTTTGAGATTTAAAACTATGTCTGCTTTAGGTTGGCGCCAATGCCATACTCGCTGTCTCACTTGCTTTGTGCAAAGCTGGAGCTGTTGTTCTCAATATTCCACACAATATAGGTGTATTCATATTATTATTTATTGTAATGTACTAAAAAATATTATATTTATAGTTTTATTTCATTGCATTTAGTCAATAATATAGTATTCCAACCATAGAACTACAAAATTCAAAACACAAACCAACTATAAAAGTCTTCTTGACATTACAAAGATTTGTTTTCTTTTTAACTTATTAATTTCTTGTTCAATTACTAAATTCATATAACATTGAATTAGAGGTGGCAAACGAGCCGAGCGGCTCGTCGGCTTGGTCGCTCGGCTAGTAAAAAACGAGCCACAAGCGGCTGGCTTGCTCGTTTTGGGACGAACGGCTTGTAAAAAAAAAAAATTTATTTTTTTAAAGGTTATACCTAGTTAAGTAAATAAAAAAATTTGACGAGCTCACGAGCTCGTGGGCAAGCTCGGCCCACGAGTAACGAGCCGAGCCGAAGCTCGGCTCGTTACAAACGAGCCCGAGCTCGTGCTTAACCGGCTCGGCCCATTGACATTTCTACATTGAATACACTAACAATACTTCCAAAATAGTGCAATCCGTGCATTGCACGGGTCACTCATATATATTAAACTCATTAATTAACTAAACTAAATTACAATTTAAGACAATATCTTTCGACCTCGATAACTTGGGTATCGCTTATCCGAATTAACTTTTGTTCGAGCTTAATATTCATAATTAATTACGATCTATCCAACGAGTCCAATATCCATATACTTATCATAGCTCCATCAATATCCAAATATTTGACTCTTATAAAAAATAAATTAATATACAATATACATATATCACTTTAGTCCCTAACTTTTCAAAATATTAAAATATAGTATATAAAAAAATCTATTTTATGAAAAAAATTCGGGATTTTACAATCTTTGCATTTAGGGCTCTTTATGTTTGTTTTTCATTATTCTCGCATTGCATTGGTTGTTAATGGAGAATGGGATAGACTTGTGTGATTGGGGTGCTTGGTTGTTGATTGTGGTGGTTTCCACTTTGTTGATGATTGGTGTACGTTCGAATTATCATCGCGCGCCAAGTGTTCAATAAATTTCCTCAATGTCGTTTCTTGTTGCATTTTTGCGTCATTTTTCATGGGCATTGCACTTTCCTGCACTTGAGCGTATTTTGGTCTTTAGATTGTCTTTTAGATGTCGTTTATATTGAATTTGGTGTTGACACAACGGCTTGACGTCAAGTCACCATGGCACGTCGCCATGACGCACGTCAAGGCACTACGTCAGACGTATTCGTCCATGCATTGTACATTTTCATCCATAATTGGTTTTATAATGTCTTTTTGCATCAGTTTGCATGCCCATGACATGGTTGTCTAGTTTATGGTGGATTTGTGTCATTTTTTTCGTTTCAAGTGCATTATTGCATTTCATTTAGTAATTTCGTTCATTTCATTATTTGATGTAATTGTCTGGCCTACTTCTCAGATGCCGCATAAGAGAGCGAGGATGACTACACATACATCCGGTGCATCCATTTTCTACAGTAGGTCTAGGTTCATATCTGCTACTGCCCAGGAAGTATTTGAGTCTCAGTTTTCTTTACGCCCTGTGTTAGTAGAGTGTGAGGTCATCTTGTCTGATCTTTCTCCTCACTTTGCTGCTATTTTTACTTCGCGGGGATGGGAGTCTTTACTGATAAAATTGTCTCTTTGCTTAGTCTTCTGGTCTAGGAATTCTATGCTAATATTCATGATATTAGTGGATCGATTTTTAGGGTTTTTCTTTGGGGTAAAACCATTAAGATCACTCCTGATGTCATTTCGAGTCTTATTCACATTCCCTGAGTTGTTCACCCTTTATTTCTTTACTTATCTGTTGATACACTCTCGACGGACTCACTTGTCCGCTCGATTTGTTCGCTCGACTGTGTTTAACAGCCCTTTGGGAGGGAGCCTACTGCCATCCGTACTGGATCTATTCCGACCAATCGTCAAATTGTGTTGCACATTATATGCATGAATCTGTGGCCGGTGTCCCATATCTCTTTCCTGCCTATGGAAAAGACCCGATTTCTTTATGCTTTATTACATGGCGACTCTATAGATCTTCCTACTTTTATATGCCATCAGATGTTACAAGCATTTCTAGTGATGGGTACCAGGGTTGGTCTTATGTGCTCCTACTTGATTTACCATCTAGTGATTGATCTTGGGGTTAATTTTCCAGAGGGGTCCGAGGAGGGTTTCCTGGCCTATTGGCCATACTACCATTTCACAGAGTCGTTTTCATGCTTCTTCTGAGCCTGCTGAGCCAGTCGACCCACTATGCCAGCTGATCCTTTTGACGATCTGCTTTCTTTTGATCCATTTGATATTCCACCGTGTGGTTATGATATTCCTACTTCTGCTACTAACATCCCTTCGACATCCACTTCTACTCCACCACCTACTGAGTCTATTCCTCCATCTGCGTTTAGTCCTGTTGATTATTAGGTGGCACTTATGGGACAGATGTCTGTGTTAATCAAGCAGCAAGCTCGTATGATGGCGGAGATTACAAAACTTAGAGCTACAGTTGATCGACACACGGTAGAGTTTTCTACACTTCGGGGTGTTGTCGACTATCTTCATCAAAGATTGTGTTGGATTCGTCGACATTGGGATGATGGGGCCGTTTCTGATGAAATCGATGGTGGTGCTTCCATTGATGATGCTACTGCTTAGCTGCTTAGTTGTCCTTTGTCATTTGTGACAAAAAGGAAGAGTAGTGTTGTCTAGGCTAGACTATGCTAGGCATTATGTTAGTATCTCATGATTTTGATTTGAATATTTTTTCCCGGATGTATATGATATGTTGGTTAAACTTACATATTTTGTACTTGACTCTTCGGATGTATATGATTTGGTTTTCACTTTAGCTAAATTAAGTTTTGATGTTTAGTGATATCAATGTGGCTGTGGTGTGTTGATTTACATTGATATTGCATCTTTATTTAGCTGGTATGTGGTTGAATTTATGAATAACTGTCTCAAATGTTTTTATTCCTGTTAATGTTTCATGTATTTTTACACTTGGTATTTGAGTTGTTCTTTTTAGGAAACAGGTTTGGACAAAGGATGTGTCAATTGGTTTTAGGTAGATTAGATTAAATCTATTTGACTTGTAATACGTGTTTTGTCACAGAATGTCAAATAGGGAGTTTGTTAAGTTTTGAAGTTGTTGGCAATCTTTTGACAAAACCATTGATGTAAAAGAGTTTTTAAAAGTCAAAGGGCCGAGTAGTAAGTTAGAAGTCCTAGGGTTTGGGTATGGAACAAATGAGTAAATATCGCTGCAATTTCGCTAGCTTATCGCCTAGCTGTTGCTCGAGTGGTAAAAACAGAAACTGCATCACCCACTTGTTGCCTAGACTTCACTCGAGCGAGATATCGTCGCTCGCCTGTCGCTGAGCTTTCGCTCGAACGACATTTTTTTCGGAAAAAACCAATTCTCATTTTTCAAGGCTTTTATCCAGCCCATACTACCCAAAACCTCTTTACTATATATATGGATGCCACTCATACGAAAATTACAGGTTGAACATTGAGAGAAACATTGTTTTGCATCCTCCATAACATTCCATATTATTATTAGAATTCTGCCATAATTTTGCTTTGTTCAGTGCTTTGAAAAACATCATCCTCACTTAAATCAAACACCAAAACACACACTTTCACAACATCTGTCAATGTTCTGAAGATCAAGGAAGGTGGCCAGAGTTTCTGATAATTGGAGAACAAGATGTTCTTAGTAATCCACAGAGGATAGACGAATTCAGAGAGTTGCTGCAGGAGTACGCAATCGAAGAGAACTTTGGTGATTACAGTCAGGAGGTTAGAAAGTACTAGAGTTAGTCGAGTCTGACAGCACTGTAAGTTGATTCGTTTATAGTGGATTATTACTGGCTTAGGCCCGGAGTTTTTACCGAGTTACAAGTTTTCTCCATTATCAATTTTCTGTTATTTATTTTTCAGTAATTTATTGACTGCGGTAATTCAACATAGGATAGTTGTGCATGTGAATTCATCTGATTTAATTAATAATTGTGACTTGTTACAATTATTAACTGGTAAATTTAAATTCCGCATAAATACTTATTCACCCCCTCTATAATTGGATCGAATATCGTTATTTCAACATAAAAACCTGGAACAAAGTATAAAAAATCGAATTTAGAATATATCAGAAATCTAATCAACATGGTATCTGCACGCCATATTTCCTTCTATGTATTCTGGAGCTTGACAGCCTGGAGTTGGAGTTTTAAAGTAAAGCTTCAACTTCTTTAAAAATTAATATTAGTTATGCGCTGTCAATTTTTAATGAAATTTATCAATTTAATAGAGATGTAGCTAGACATCATGATGCTTTATATATTATTTTTTGCAGTGGTGAATCCAGCCATGAGTTTAGACACATGTTGCAATACAAATGTACAAGGGTTTATCTAAAATTCTAAAAAAAAAAAAGAGAACAAACTGGACATTTGTAGGGGCGGATACGAGCTGTAGTCCGATCGACCCCGTGCCTATATCCACCCCTGACTTTCCGTTTTGAACTCTTTCCATGCATGTGTAGAAATGCTTTTGCAACATTCTCCTTTACACCTTGTTGAAGGTTGCTTGTTAAGCGCCCCATAAAATATTGAATTTTCATGCATTATGTGAAAAATGAATGATCCAAAATGCAATGATTTTTTATGCATGATTCAATACTATTAGGAATTAAGAACGAGATTATATGACACAAGATCATACCACAAGAAGAACACAAGAAATTGGCAGCGGAAACGAGAATTCAGAGAAAGAATACAAGGATATTGTATTTGCAATATTGTCTAACTTTTTGTTTTTTTTTTTTTTGAATTTTGTAAAAAAGAGCCAACTATATAGGATACATGTTAAAACTTAATAATAGTCACAAAGATGGATATGCCGTGGCCTCTCGAGTGCTACCATGACGGGAAGCGAGTGGCAGGCTGGTGTCAGCGAGAGCCAGCTCCCCGTTTTGTGCGCTTGAACGGGAGCTTGGCGCACAGCTAATCAGAATGCAGCGAAATCACTTATTGGTTCATATTTTGACCTCTTCAAGGCCCACTTCAACTAATCCACAAATACTCATTTGAATTTGGGTTAAATTTTAACAAGTATCCACCTTGACACAAATTCCAACGCAATGAACAAGACTTCAAAACTTATAGTGAATACATTAGAACTTTTCTAAGGGTGAGAATGACAGATTAACAGCTTACTTGGACATATAATAGTCAAATCCCCGTGCATGGTTTGAGCAGAAATAGCGTGTTCTGGATTGTCTTCAGAACCTCTGGCTTGCATTACATATGAATTTGGTGCAACTGAAAATCATGATATGTATCAAAATAGAATAGTGTAAATGAAGATGCGTAATGTATTCTATATGACGGAATATGTATCAAACTGTTAATAACATTTCTCTTGTAAAAGACTTTCTGAAGTTTGTAATACTTGATCACAAAGCCAGATTAAAACATGCAGCGACTGAGATATATACAAAGGCCATTTCCATGTAGAAAAACTGGATACACAGTGTTAACTGTTGAGAAACGAAGATTTTTTCTTGAAATTGTTACACGTTAAAGACTTAGAAAATGGAAACTATCCTAATTCACTTGCAAAAGAAAAGCTGACAGACTAATTCTAATGAATTGACGAACAACTTCCATTAACCAGCCAACAAATGCATTATCAATAATTTCTATAATTTAACTAGCTTAAGAATAGTGCATTGGGAATTGTGTAAATTATAGCTTCTCATCTGCATCTGCATTATGTTTCCTCTGCTAAAGAAATTCCTTGGAAGTACCGAGAATGAAAGATTAACCACTGTGAAATTAATTCAAACCCCAAACTATGAATTTTGGAGTTGTTTGTTAATCATTGGTTAATTATCAATTCAAACGACCTGCTCTTGAAAATATATGGCTAATTATTTTTTGAAGACTTGGCAAGTTTATTTGCTTGAAAAGATAAGTTGACTAATTCAAATAGAAAGCTGCTCTATAAATAGGTAATCCCCTCTCACGAAATAAACATCCACAAACCACAACAAAATCAAAATATAGTTTGTACTAAAAATGGTTGTTCGCTTTCTAATTTTCGTTCTTATTATCTCATTGGTTTCATTAACATATGCTTTTGATCCCGCCCACATTATCTTGTGCGGCCCACTACTCAATACTACTTTACATTAGAATCAACAAAATTTTAGCTTCCTTTTTTCTTCTTTTAGTACTGTATCTCCTACCAAATATGCATTAGGGAATAATATAATTTTATTGCATTCAGTTTCTTCATAATTTTTATGACAATTTTCACTACATTTTATGTACTAAATTATGTTGGTATATACATATATATGGTTTAGCAATGATTTCTGTTTTTATTGTAGTTTTTGTGAATGGAAAGATTTGCAAGGATCCAAACATGGTTAGTGCCGATGATTTCCTCTTTCGTGGACTGAACATGCCCGGAAATACATCAAATCCCCTAGGATCAAATGTCACTTTGGCGACTGTCAACCAATTTCCAGGACTCAACACTCTTGGTATCTCTTTAGTTCGTATCGACTATGCACCTTATGGCCTCAACGCACCCCACTATCACCCTCGGGCTGCCGAGTTTATTATTGTTTTGGAGGGTACTCTCTATGTTGGATTCGTTACTTCGAACCCTGTAGATCCAAACATAAAGAACAAACTCTTCACCAAGACTTTGTATCCAGGAGACGTCTTCGTGTTTCCACAAGGTCTCATTCATTTCCAGTTTAATGTGGGGAAGAATAATGCACTTGCATTTGCTGGTCTAAGCAGCCAATTCCCAGGAGTCGTCACAATTGCAAATGCAGTTTTTGGATCTAACCCGCCCATTAATATTGATGTTCTCACCAAGGCTTTCCAAGTTGAAGCGAATGTGATTAAAGACCTTCAAGGACAATTCTAGTGGAACATCAACTAGAAAAAAAAATATTATGATTTGTTTGCCCTCTTAAAGATATTTCGTGTGCTATGAAGAATAAAAATGAATAACTGAATAAGTATTGAGTAATGTTTCTTTTGTATGGTTTCTTGATCATAAAGATCTCTAAAAAATATAGTATTTTCGATGTAACGTAGGCCATGTCCTCTTGAAGGATATTCTATATAAATTTGCATGGAATCAATTTATAACTATCAATTAATGGCTTAGTTCTTAAAGATTTTAACCTAATGACTTTGTTAAACTTTGTTTAATCTACCAAGAGAAAATCTTATGTGATTAATAAATAATTTAGCACAAACTTCTATAATAATTAAAAAATATGCCAACTGTACAAAAATAAAGCACAGTTGGTCATTGTTTATGCCGACTATGCAAAAGTGTGCGAGGGAAAGAAAAAAGTGTGTTTCTAAATGCAATTTTATGAAAGAAAAGAAAAAAAAAGAAAGAAATTTAAAACGACTGTGACAGTTTAAAATGGTAGTGGTATAATCAAAAATATTTTAAAATAATCATTTCCGTTTGTTGGTTTGTTTATCATCATCATTTCTAAGCTGCTGTTATCTCACGGTTTCAATTAATTCAAGAAGTTGATGATAGAAAGATTGAAACAGCAAGTAATTGACGATTTTTGAGATGCAAATTTATTATTTTTAGGTGGGAATAAGAAAACAGAAAATGTATTAGCTGTTGAAGAACAATTCTTCTCCAAAGCACGGAAGACTTGGCAAGATCAATGTGTAATACCACTGGACCTCTTCAAGTTCAATTTTTTACTAGTTTTCAACAACATATTTATAAATCAAATCGTTGCATTAACCAAATTTAAATCTTTTCCTTAGTCCAAATAATGTTGGTTTCTTAATTTACACAAGCTAGAGAGAGAATCATGAAACACAGACTAAAATCAATGTATAAGATTTCACATCCTACTGTCCTTGGTTCATCTACCAGGAAATTAGTTAATGTATATTTCCCATTTGCCACGTTACTATAAAATAGTTTACATTATAAGTACATCTCTCGTCAAATTGACAAAAAATCCGCAGTAAAGACAAGAGACAGAGACCATGTAATGACCCAAATTTTTAAAGTTTAAATCTTTACTTAACATTTCATTGGATAATTTAAAGAACATATCAAACAACCTAACGTGAAAATTTTGGTTCTACCAATAATAAATAAAATATGTAGGAAACATATCCATACAAAATACATTCAAATAACAAGATCCACGTGATAAATAAACCAAAATAATGCTGAAAATAAATAAATCCACAGTCACGTTACACCAAATTATTTATTTAGTTCCATAAAACCTGACACTATGATTGCACCTCATAGTCCGCCAACCAACGACCTGTTCTAACCTGTGAGGAGTGGGGAAAATGGTGAGTATATGAGAATCTCAATAGGACACGAATTAATGGTGCAATCTTAAATAGAAGATTTAAAACATGTGCCAAAATATCATATCGTCATCATATCTTTAAAAATCGGTAAGAGCTCAATACATATCTCATCTTTGGTACCGAATGACCATATCATACATATCATATCATATCTTTAACTTTCATAAGTACAATAATTCATCAACACGGAAAAATAATTTAAACGAGATAAAATCAATTGCACCTCGTTATCCCACCTTGTTGGATTTCTTAAATTTGGAAGACAAAACTAAAAGAAATCACGCTTGCTTAATTCTTTCTGTCTCTGCCGTGTTTTTCCATATACATACAATGTAGAAAAGTTATTGCCTTCATGAGTTATATTATATAACAAATTCTACAGAAAGTGGGAATAAAGGTATTGGACTTCACGTAGAAAATGCCATGTTCAAGCAACACGTCTCTAACATGTAAAATGAAATATCTCTACTACAACTTTATGGACACGTGGCTGCTAGAGATTTTACAACAAAACTATAAGAATAATAAAATAAAACTTGATAACCTCTTCAACAACTCATACCCATGTGGTTGTACCATAATACAAAATCCTTATATAATAAAAAAAAACCAATTAACAACTTACCAACTCTACACGTGTCACCACTCTGCACTTTCTACCATAAAGAGCTTCATATGGGGCCATGCCTATAGTAGCGCCTGGAAGCTTTTGTTGTAAGCAAACTCCACTAACGGCAAATGTGTTTCCCAACTATCGTCAAGATCCAAAACACACCCTCAACATATCTTCAAAAGTTTGAATGTTTCTTTCCGATTGTCCAACTGTCTGTGGATGATAAACAGTGCTAAATTTCAACTTCGTTCTCATGGCTCCTTGTAAGCTTTTCCAAAATTTCGATATGAATCGTGGGTCTCTATCTGAAACAATGGTGACTAGAACTCCATACAATCTGACTACCTCTCTGATATATAACTATGCGAGTTGTTCCTTATTAAAATTTACTTTGATTGGTAGAAAATGGGGCGGACTTCATCAAACGATCAACCATTACCCAAATAGCATTGTGACCTCTTGCTAATCTCGAAAAGCCTTCCACAAAGTTCATCGCTATCTATTCACATTTCCATACTGGAATACCCAACAATTTCAGCGGTCCTGATGGCCTTTGATGTTTTGTATTGACCTGCTGACAAACAATACATTTCTTTACGAACAGAACAATTCCTTTCTACGTGTTTCTCCACCAAAATGTATTTCGGAGATCTCGATAATTTTCATACTGCCAGGCCGTGCAGCATACTAACGAACAGAACAATTCCTTTCTTCGTGTTTCTCCACCAAAATGTATTTCGGAGATCTCGATAATTTTCCTACTGCCAGGACGTGCAGCATACGGGGTGGAATGAGCCTCTTCCAATATCTCGTTTCTTATACTTTCATCTTTAGGTGCACACAACCTTCATCTAAAAGTCAGCACGTTATCTGTATATATGTTTAAACTAATATCAGCCTTAATTTTCTGTAGGAACGGATCCTTATCCCGTGCTTCTTTGATTCGATCCCCGAAGAGTAGGTTGAATCATAAATACTTTTATTCTCAATGTAGCCTGAATTGACGACGTGATGACTTCCAATCTCAGTTTCTCGAAGTCCTTTACCAAGTGTTCCTACACAAAGGATAAAACTACTAACTGCGATCATGTCTTCCTACTTAAGGCATCTGCGACTACGTTAACCTTACCCAGATAGTAAAGAATTGTACATTTATAATCTTTTACTAACTCCAACCATCTCATTTGTCTCATATTTAGTTTCTTCTGTGTGAAGAAGTATTTGAGACTCTTATGGTCCATATAGATTTCACACTTCACTCCGTACAGATAATGACGCCATATTTTTAAATCGTGAACTACCACTGTAAGTTCAAAGTCATGCGTAGGATAATTCTATTCATACTGCTTCAATTGTATCTAGGCGTAAGCAATCACCTTTCCATGTTACATCACAACACAGGCCAAACTCGGCTTGGAAGCGTCGTTATAAATTACAAACCCATTCGAACCTTCAGGTATTGTCAATACAAGAGCCGAAACTAATCTCTACTTGAGTTCTTGAAAATATTTTTCATACTTTTCCGTCTACTCAAACTTCACCCACTTTCTAATCAATTGAGTTATCGAACCTGCTATTTTTGAGAAAATCTCAATAAATCTCCTATAGTAGCCAACCAATCCCAAGAAACTGCGAACTTCACCCACACGGGTCGATCTAGGCCAATTTTTTACTGCTTCCACTTTAATTGGGTCTACCTCAATACCCTGGGTAGTTACCACGTAACCAAGGAAACCTACTTGATCGAGCCAAAAATTCTTGAATTTGGCATATAATTTTTCTTGTTGTTCCTCATGTTGCTTCTTATCTTTAGAGTACATGAGTATGTCTTCAATAAATACTATGACGAACTGGTCTAAGTACTAATGGAATACCCGGTTCATTAGATCCATAAATAAAGCTAGAGCATTGGTCAAATCAAAGGGCATGACAGTGAATTCATAATGCCCGTAACGAGTCCTGAAAGCAGTTTTTAGTAGGTCGCTTGTCTTAACCTTCAACTGATGATACACCGATCTCAAGTCGATCTTTGAAAACTCTATTGCACCTCTTAATCGGTCAAATAAATCTTCTATTCTTGGAAGTGGGTATCTATTTTTGATGACTTGGTTCAACTCAAATAGTCAATGCACATCCTCATACTCTCATCTTTCTTCTTCACAAAAAGTACTTGAGCTCCCCAAGGAGATATACTAGGTCGAACAAAACCTTTTTCTAGCAACTCCTCTAACTGTAACTTCAATTGTTGAAGTTCTTTTGGTGACATTCTGTACGGGGCTTTAGAAACTGGTGTCGTGCCGGGAACCAAGTCAATTGTAAATTCTACTTACCTATCTTGTAGAATGCTAGGAAAATCTTTTGGGAATACGTCTGCTGAGTCTCGCACAGTGTTAATTTCATTAACGATTGTTTCTGTATGTGTTAAACTGATGATATTAACTAAAAATCCCTGGAATGACTTCTTTCCCAGTATATTCTTCGTTTTTAAAGCCGATGCAATGCGAGAGACTTGAACCTTGCTCCAAAGAAACGGAACTCTTCCTCTCCCGATTTGTGAAAAAATACTTCTCTCTCGTGACATCGAATGGTTGCATGATTGAGTCTCAACAGTCCATGCCTAGAATAACGTGAAGCCTTTCATCTCTAAAATGTATAAGTATGTAGGTAGTACCTTTCCGTCAATCTCTAACTTCATAGCTTTAGTAATCTGATTTGTGCAAAGAATTCTTCTTGAAGGGATGCTAACTTCTAAATCATTATTCGTTTTCACACATGCAAAGTTAGACCTAGCAATAAATGATACAGAGATAAAAGAATTTGTAGCCCAGAGTTAACAAGTATGTAAATAGGCACATTAGATAATAATAGAATACCTGTTTTATAATTATAGTGTTAGACTTAGCGATAGATAATGCAAAATCAAGAACTTAAACTACTTCAAATAATAATAAAAAACTTGCTATTACATTTAGATCCTGCTCCGCCTCATGCTGATTTTGTGCAAAAACTCTGGCTTTTCTTTTCTTGTTCTTATCCTGATCATCATCCTTCTTCTTTGGAAGCTCGATACAGTTTAGAGCAATGTGTCCCGACTTACTACATTGAAAACACATGTTCTTCCCAAGCAAGCATTACCCATGTGGAGTTTATTACACTTAGGACAAGGTGTAATACTCCCATTCGTCCCACCTATACGAACTCATGTGCTTGGTCTTTTATTCTTCCAGTTATATCTGTCTTTGTTCTGATCATTCCACTTTCTCTTTCCCAATGACTCCTTACCCTGCTAGGCATACTGCTCAAATGTGGTCCTCTGATATAAAATAGCATGAGCCCTCTCAAACATTTCACGATATGAAGTGAAACGATAAGACATGATGATCATGCCGATCACCAGCGTAGTCTATTTTCGAGCCTCCGATCTTCTTAATTTCTATATCTACCAAGTGCGGAACATATCTTGAGAGCAAAAAAAATGTCTCTCGTAATCAGTAAGCGACATTTTTCCCAGTCTAAGCTGCAGAAACTCTGATTCCTTGAAATCTTTCAAAGCCTGTAGGAAATACTTTGCCATCACTTCGTCCTTAAACTACTCCCAAGTTAGGTTGCGCTGTTGCTCTTCGGTCCTAGTGCGTGAAACAGACTCTCACCAGTGACTGGCTGCTCCAACAAACAAAAACTCTGTGCATAGTACCTTCTGTGCATCCGTACAACCAATGTGTCGAAAGATGAGTTCCAGGCCTCTAATCCACTCCTCAACAGCCATTGGGTCAAAACCTCCGTCAAAAGTAGGAGGCTTGTACCTACGAAACTGCACAAGTCCGATTATGTTTGAGTCTAATTCTATGCGAAGATTTTGTCTGGCCCTAACCAAAACAACAATAGTCTAATGAAATGTTAAATGGGGTGATCTACTCACAGTTTATTGTGTATGGTTTGTCTCATCAAATTAAATGGGGTGGACAACAATATATCATCGTAGAGAATCATGTAAATTACTTATGTTTGAATTTGAGAATTTCTTAAGATAATTTTATTCTTCTTGTGCTAAATTTTTTTTTAACAAATATCTTGTAAAATAGAAGGAATTTCATTCCAAAAGATTTCATGTTGTTATCCCAAAAGAATATACAAACGGTTATGATTTAAGGGAACATTCATAGAATATAAATAGAAATACAAAATAGAAAACCCTATATATACAACCTTTTAAAGTGGTCATTCATCCAAAAGCCGTGACTTTAATATAGTTATGACTTTGAATGAAAACTTCATAATTGTTGATTAAAATCATGAGAGACATCTTTTAAACCAAACGAGTCAAATAATACCAAAAATATTTTAAATCAAAAGACTAAGAGTAGATGTGCCAATTAGGCCAAGCAATTGTTGGCTAGTCTGGATTCGATCCATGGGGTCGAATCCAAAAAAAATTGTACAAGCATCAGATAAGTAGCTCGCCAAAAAAGTGACTATTTTGTCGCATTTAAAAAAAATGGGCTCATGGGCGAGCTCGGCTCAGGCCCTGAGCTCATGGCTCGGCCCAAGCCGAGGTCGACTCCTACTCAAACAGGCCATAAAATGTTCTCTAATGAAAACATAAATGCACTAATTGTGGACCACATGTAAAAGATAGGATTTCGAGTTAGAACGAAAATAAATTCTAAAATATTAAGTCGACGATGTCTAGCACACCTTTCAAAGGTATGTCTTAGATGTTCTCTACATTTTTCTTGTCATGTAAGCATTTTGGGATTATTTGACATTTTTTGTTACAATTTCAATCTCATTGGAGATGCTCTTATAATCCAAGAATGCGAATTATCTCACATAAATAAATATTCTTTATCTTGTCTTTGGTAAGTATTAGTTATAGTTGAGTGCGTTGCACGTTATTTTGAAATATTTTATAGGTGCTATAAAAATAATATTATAAGATGTGAGAATATAAAAAATAATTAATACAAATTGTATGTAATATTTAATATATCATAGATAAGCACAACAAAAAACCTAATTTGCAAGAAAAACAAAATAATAGTAAAGTTTTAGTGAGTTATCAATTATATCAATATTATTAGAAATTACTCACAACTCCACACATAAAACTGCTATGAATGGTCATTGTTGGAGGTAAGTCGTGAAAAACGTGTAGTTCAACCCTAACAATACTTAGAGGGGGGTGAATATGTGTAATATGCATAATTAAAAAATCTAACGAATTAAATAGCAACAAATCACTTTTTAATTATTTTCTAGATGATTAAACATGCAAGTCATATTAGTCCGAAGTTTAAATACCACGGATCATATATTCGTAATATAAAGCAATAAATGAACAACAATATGATCACGGAGAAACTCAACTGGGAAAAACTCCAAGCGCTTTGCCAGTCAATTCACTATAAACGATTCAAGACTTACAGTCTACCAGACTAGACGACGACACGTACTATCTGATCTCTCGACTGTAATTCGACAGCTCTCCTGAATTCTGTGCTCCCCTGCACCAATTACAGCTGCAATAACCAATGCTCTCCTGGAACTCCGTTATCCTGCAGCAGCCCCTAGCTTCGTAGAATCTTCTATCTCTTGTGGATCACGAAGAACGACTCGTTTTTCACAGACAGGAGCTCTTGTCAACTTCCTTCAATTTTCAGAACTCTGACCGGTATGTATGAAGAAATGGTTTTGGTATTTGGATTTGGAT
>CAIGRB010115373.1:0-17931 GCA_903798255.1 Fraxinus quadrangulata
CTGAAATTTGAAATTTTAAACTTTCTTTCTTAAATTTGAAATTGGAAAAATTTAATCTCTTAGTTATGTAATCTTTCCAAGATTTTATATCCAGCGGACTTGAGATTTGCATTTAACATTTAGATACTAACATATAGTATCCTAATATATTTGACAAGGAGGGAGGGAGAGAGAGAGAGAGAGAGAGAGAGAGAGAGAGAGAAATTTGATGGAATTTTTAAGTTTGAATAATGTTATCTAAATCAATGGTGTTAGAGCACCAGTTTTTTTGGTTATTTTTTATGGGTTGAATTAAATAGGTTATTTGACTTTATATTTGAATGAATCTATCATTTAATTCCATGTAATTGCCACATAAATCAGTGCTTAACACCAATGATAATAAATAGCATTACTCTTTAAGTTTAGTAATCAAGGTAAACTCAGTATTAGCAAAGCCTCCGTGGTTAATAACTTGAATTAGAGTCTCATTTGGAAGGAAAATGTTGAAAAAAAAAAACTTTAAATTTAACAGAGCGCTTGTCGTAAACTTTAGAGAATCAAATACACTCTATTTATATTTTATGATAATTAGATTTAATAAGTTACAGATGTATACTCCATTAAATTATTCAAAACTTATTTAAAGTTAGAGCAATGTTATTTATCACCAATAATATTAAAATATCATTTTAAGTGGCACTAATGTAATATTAAATGAGAAATATAATTAAATAAATAGTTTAATTTTATCTTTTATTGAATATATCACTTAATGCAATGTAAAGTAGTGTTATAATACTAGTAATGCTGTATAACATATTATTAAATTTAACGATACATTTCAAAATATATAATAATTAAAAATGAGGAAAAGAACAATAATGTTTTTTGAAGAAGTACAATAAAATAAAGACCTAGTTGATTTTTTTTACTTTACAATATATTTTTTAAAAGTAAAGAGGTTGTTGGAGATGCCTTTGGAAAAGACTTCTATGAACATATTTGAACTTTTTTTAATATATTTTTTTAATTTAAAACTTTTTTTTTATATATATTAGCATCTAGTTTTACGGTGCTTAAATTTTTTACTTATAAACAAATTTAAAATAAATATTTTTTCTTTTAGTCCGAGTTAAAAGTAGTAAGTTGTTTATTTTAGACAAAAATGTAATAATTAATTGCAAAAAAAAAAAAAAAGATTTTTCTGTACTTAAAAAATAAAATAGTTAATTATTCTTAAAGATAATTTTATTTTTTCTTACATACTTTATCGATTTTTCCAATGTTCCTTTCACTCTCGTTGGACAAAAATGTCTCAAGATTGAAAATTACACCTCCAGCTCCTTCACGTTTACGTTTATTCAATATGAATTTCAAATTTCAACTTCTGCACCAAATAGATTGGCTGTCCTTGTTCGAGTCCCTTTCTTTTTTAAAAAAATACATTTTTAAATAGTGTTTTGACCTCATTTTAACTACACAGTTTCTGAATTTACACATAAATCTAAAAAAATTTCTTATTTTTCATCAATACACTATTTCAAAAATTCATTTTTTTTTAACAAAAATAGGGCTCAATCAAGTTACGAATTAGATATATTAAAATATATAATTGAAAATGAAGTTTAATAATTTATATATAGTTTATAAGTTTTCTATCAAACTGTTAAATTCCACATGGATGTGATGGATAGTGTCGGTTTAAATTTTACCCCAAATTTGAACATATATACATTTCAAAATTACACGGAAGAGACAAAAGACAATCCATCATTGTAATCTGAAAGTGGAGATTCAAATGTCTCGATATTAAAATAAATATAAATCGGAAAAACTATTATTGTAATCTATCAAATAGTTGAGCGTTTAAAGTTCACGAGTAAAGGAGTATTTGATGCATATTATTGAGAAAATAATGTATTTTACGATATATGATGTAATGTGAAATATGTGATTAAAAAATAAAGAAAAGTTTTAAATTTACGTGTAATATTATTTTATCAAAAAATATGTGATTGAAAATAAATTTAATTTTTTTTTTTTTTTAACCAGCCAAGATATTATCCTCATAAACATGGTTTGGTGCTGAAAAATGTCTGTAGTTCTGGATTAGTGATAAGAGAAGCTTTTTTCTCCATTGGATTACTACATCGAAAACGTGGCAATCCCTCCAATCCACATAGAGATAACGAGTTCGAAAAGCCAATGATTTTTCACCATGTTCCAAAATTCGTGTCCATGTTTTCATTGGACACTTTTTTTTTTTTATTTCTTTACCTACATTTCGACATAACCACAAGTGTCAACCAAGTTGGCTCAGCAAATCTAAACTTGGGTATTGCAATACTTTGATAAACTTGGTTTTCACTTATAATTTGTCGAATACTATTCAATCTATCTTATCAAATGATCATCACGACATAACACAGCAAGAAATCAAAACCAGTAGTTTTTCAAGTATCATGAGAAAGGGGAATAAGATGTGTATCACGGCAAATTTAAGCGTGATGATTTGGCATGTAAAGTGGGGATGAACTGAAATAAACACGAAAATTTGACAACCCCATCACTGTATAAATAACCATTTATCACCTGATATTGTCCTCGACTCCAGCTAATGCAACACGGTGCTGTGCTGATGTTGTTTTGCTACCTATTGTCGGAATACAGTTGAAATCTCGAATCTATGCTTATATCTCAAGAAACACAATATAGAAGGCCGACAAGCAAGATGAACAACGTGTGATGTGAAATTAAAATTGTTACAACGTGTGATGTGAAATTTGTGGACGAGAAGAGTAAAAATATAAGTAGCAATTTTAATTTTTTGCTCATATATTAAAAGTTTGCATAAGTGAGTTTGCTCTCTGTCAATTCTGATGGCAAGGAGAAAAAATTATGAACTGCATCATAACATATAAACGAACTCTATTTGTCACTGCAATGCACCTACCCCAATGGGAATACAAACAAAATTCTTGGAGTAAAGAACAAAAAGGAAGTATTTTTGAACAATATTAGATAGCACACGACTGCTTCTATGGCCCAATTTTCAAACTTTCACACTGCCTGTACGCCTGCACCTATAATTAGGAAACTTGCGTACCCTCCATGACTAAAACTTGTTGAAAAATTGGATTTTATTAGTTGGTTTGACCAACTTTTGATCAATTATTTTAGTGGATTCTGTTAGTTGGACAAAATATTTCTTTGACCGAATGTATTCTACTCTATGAGTAGATTAATGTAGTGTATTTATTTTCTCAAAACTAATTTAAGGTGAATGAGAAATTAAGGTTATAAGATGACCACTTGAAGTTGAAATAAATTGGAAGGGGATTTGGGTTTAAGGCCATAACATGCTAGTAAGTTGGGCCAAAACCCATACGCGTGCACCGCTCCCGTCCCCCCGACGGCCAGCCGGCTCGACTCGGCACGAGTTGTGGGCTTGGGCTTGGGTCAAGCTAGTATTTACTATTAATTAATGTAATAATATATTATTTTTTTCCCTATTTTTTTGTGCCGAAACGTGGATTCTTCTAGAAGGGCGGTTGACGGTTCCTGTTCAAACGGTTTGTGTCTGTTGGAGACATAACTTTTCGCCTGTTGTGTCTTTTGGACACAACCTTTCAACTTCTATAAATTGGCCCCCATACCCCGGTTTTCATTTACTTCAAAATCAATTCTGATTTTATTCTTCTCCCAAAATTATTCCTTCGTCCCTGCATTTTTCATATTTTGCAATCCAGTATCGAAAAATCATTTTCGTGCATTTTGGTCCTCCAACTTTTAGAGATATCAAAACGTGAGTAGATTCGCCGAGACTTGTAATTTGTAGTGCTACTATTACAAGTTGAGGTAGTTGTATCTTGGGAGACGAGTGTCGGAATACCGTCAGCACCAATGCGGGGCATTATCTTCTTAAAGAGAGAGAGCCGAAATCTTGCCTCGACCATTTTATAGCATTCACTTTTTCACGTCGTTATTCTGTTCAAGTCATTTTGTGGTGATATTATTACTTACCTACTTCTAACAAAACTGCTACAGTTTTGGCATGCAGCCACGGTTTCAATATTAATATTTGCTAACATCGAAGACAAGCTTGTGCATTACTCTTACATTTATAAATCACGATCACGAGCAATTTTTGGAATATCATAGGATGTAGATCATTTTTCTTATGAAGGAAAATCCATAAACGAAAAGTACAGAACAGGAAACATTTCGAAAGGGTAAAAACGAGTATAATGAACTTCTATACCTTGCTCCAGAAGCAATAACTGCTTTATGCGCCTTCATGCCATAATAACTTTTGCCTCCAAATGCTGGTAGAAGTGAAGGATGAATAATTAATATGGATTTTGGATAAACTCGGACCAACTCTGTAGGGATAAGCCTAAATGAATGATGTCAACTTTGTATGTCCTGTGTAAATTAAGGCAGCGCTAATTAGAAAGTTTTAAGGACATGGCACATCAAGGAATGCTCTGACACTGGGCCATAAGTGGGTGGAAATGTGGTTTCGGATGTTGAAAATAGTTCAAGCGAATAAGCCAAGACAGGCAGGTGGATTAAAAGGTGATGCAAGAGGGTTTGAGTCAGACGTTGAGTTGTCAGATAACACGTTAATGGTTCTAAAGTATCACGAGTTGACAGATCAGCGCAACGATGGCAAGTGATCAGGTAATTTTGGTGATTATGACGTGTTTCGGTAATTTGACCATAACTTTGGCTACGGTTATCGGAATCGCGATTATGACCACAATCCGGAAAGCTTGTTTCGGTGCGAACGTCGTGGTCACCCAGTTTTGCTCGGTGTATGCGGTTTTCGACCTCAAATTTCACCGTTTTCCCTTCCAAATTACTATTTTAAGTTAAATTTTACTATTTTCTGGTAATAATTAGATTGCATGTTTGGAGATGATTTCTAATCCGATTTGGGCTAGATTTTTTGCAGACTACTTATTTTATTCCTTATTTTAATTTAGCGTGATTTTTGAAATTTTTTCATTTTCGGTAAAATTCGAATTTTTGCTATAAAGTCCGGCTTGTGGACTTATTTTCGGAGTTGTTGATTATTATAAGATTTCTTAAGCTTCAGGGACGTTTTCTCTGTGTTTTTGGACGCTAATCTTGTGTTATTCCCTGTGAATTTCTTGGTAACACTTGCTTGCGGAATAATCACTATTCTATTCGGCGTCAAAAGACTGCAAATATTGCATGATAGGTAAAATGTAGCGAAAACTAGCTGAAATACAAGGAATTAAAGGATCAGATTACTTTTGAATTCGGTGAAAAGTCGAACTTTCCATATATTATTGAGAACAAAGTTCATCACTTTTTTATTAGTGTTTTGTTCTTTCTGATGCTGAAATTCTATGAAATCAGAAGCATAAAATTCAAGGTAATCTCATTTCCACTTCTGCTAATAGTTCAAATATCACATGCTATAACCTTTATGCTTTCTTCCTATATTTTCATTCAGGGGTCCCAAGAAAGAGAGAGAAGAAAAACCAAAGCTCTAAATGCTGACGAGAGAGATGGAAGATACCTCAAATTTACAATTACCTGCTTCTTTTATTCTCATCCTAAAAAATATTAAGGAAACATTTATGCACGAACCAAAATAATATGGGTGAAGACGCGACAGGCTGACCTAAGTGCAGCTATAAGATCTTCTGTGGATAAACCCTCAACTCTCCACAATCTACAATTTTGGCGGATAAATACACGTAGAAATTAAACATCAGTCTGTGCAAAGATAAATTCATTATGCAAATATTTCAATGGTTGTAATGTGAATATTTTCTAGGGATGCTCTTATCTAAGCATACTCAGCACCTTCACAATTTACCATTACTTGTTCACATTTTCTAGGAAATTTTTAACTGCCAAGTACTTGTTCACATTTTGGCAAACTCTCGGCTTTGTTTGATTCGCAAGATTGAAAAATGTAATAGACTAGATTTTAACTTTTTTTTCTTTCTTGACATTGCTCACACTTATCCAATCCACTCTTGAATGTCGGCGAAAAAATTTCTTTGTTCCCACTTCCCAGACTCCAAGGCACCTTGAAATCAGTCAACTAAGTACTTGGTAATTCTTTCCAAGATTTTGGATCAAGTATTCCCCTTCAGACAATCAAGGAATGTTGTGTAATATCGTCACAGATCTCCAATCTATGAAATTTTGGTTTATCGTGGCAAAACTCTAAAATTCTCACAGAGCCAGAATTTATAGCTACACCCTGACTCGACCTATGTGGGAAGAGTTTCTGCTTAGTGATTTTGGCATCCAAATTTATGACTCGTTTTGAAAATCCAACCGGATTGGCCAGTTTCACTAGAAAAACTGGCGATCCCTCCGAAAATGAAAATTGTTTAAAATAAGTAAAAAAAATCCGCCATCTCCTTGAAATTTTACTTTTTATCATTTTTAATGTTATTTTATCAGTTTGATTCCAATTTAAACTTTTAACTCCTTATCTTTTACTGGCAGACGCTAGCGTTTCTGGTTTTCAAAATATTGATATTAAACTTTTGGTCTCATTATTGTAAAAATATATTTTTTTTCTCCCTTATTTTAAATTATACATTTTTTAATAAAATGAAATTACATGCGAACTCAAAATTTTTTCTTATTTTAAATCAAATATTATCTATCAAAATATTATTCAAAATACATTTTGAACAAAAAATAGGATTCAAAGCGCTAATTATTAAATGCACGTGACAAGACTATGGGCCTGTAAAACCCAAATTTAGAAGGACCTTTAGCTCGTGAGCTAAGTTATTTGGAAAAAAAAAAAAAAAATTTTGGAATAGTATTTTTTGAAAAATATGTAGTTCAAAAGTGAGAATTTTTTAAACTTATGTTTAATATTATTTTATTGAAAAAATGTGTCGTTGATAATAGGATTTAGAAAAATAAATTAAAATTTAATGGGGACTAAACATGGCCTTAATGAATTTAGCCTCCGTTTGACAATTATAAATAAGATTTTTGGAAAAAAAAAAGAGCTTTGAAATTGTGATTTTTTGAAAATTGTGTGATTTGAGCCACATTATTTTGAAATAGTATATTGATGGTGAATGTGTGGTTGAAAAAGAAGAAAAAATTATTGATATGATGGAAAATATTATTTTAGTGAAGAAAATGTAGTTGAAAATGAAGAGAAGAATGAAAATGAAAATTTTAATATAACTCAAACATGAGCTAAAAAGTAAGAAAATTTTTTTGACTTACATATTGAATATTTTATCGTGAGAATGTGATTGAAAATGAGTTTGAAAAAAAAAAATTTGTAAAAATGGTTGTCAAATAGAGGCTTAGGGCTTGTTTGGAATGACATTTAAAAAGTAAAAAGAGCTTTTGAGATCCAAAAGTTACTTTTGAATTTGTTTGGCTAGTTTTATGAAACTATTTTTGGTAGTTAGAAAAGATTTTGGAAGTTGTTCTCGTGTGGCTTCCTCTGAAAACAATTTCGAGAGATCAAGTGTTTTTAAAAATTAATTTTCAAATAAAAATTAAGATAATTTTCTCAAAAAATTCTTCTAATGAAAATAAAAGCAAAAATCATCCCAAATAGTTGGCCCAAGTAAGTTTCTCTCGTGCCACATGGGATAGGATGACTATCGCTAATACAATGTCACAATATTTTATTTAATTGAACAAGTGTAATCCCGTTTTATACGACTGAACATTATTCTTTCTGCAAAAGTCGTATGGTAAAAAGGTTTCGCGGTAGGTCCCAGCACACTGTTTAACCAATCAAATTCCACCCTTTCTCTAGTAGTGTTTATTAATGAGCCTGCAAAAAGCTCTGCGTCGCACTCGACCGCTCCCCACTGCCTGAACAAGCCCCACATTATACGTCGCCAACTTCTATGCCCTCTCTCTCTCTCTCTCTCTCCACAAGCATAATTAGAAGTCATCCAACTTAAACATATGTTCATGTTGGTAGCTCAGCTTCAATTTCTTCAATTTGATGGTTTAGTATTTTTCATTTGAACATTATGTCCCAAAGATCCGATAGTCAATCTTGTGCTTTGACTGATTGAAGATTACAATTTTGAATATGAAACTCAAAGGGATCGATAGAATACGATTTCCAACCCTAACAGCTATTCTTGCATTTTGACTATTGCAACTTTGAACATGAAATTCAAAGGGATTTAATAAAATATAATAATTTAAATTAAATTATTACAATAAGCTGTATAATCAATGACATATTTAACTTGAAAAAGTCAATTCGACTACTAATCCCCTCGTGATAATTGTTTGACACTGAAACAACAATTATTATTGTTAAAGAAAACTCGAACGAGTAAATTAAGATATTCAAATTTTCTGATCAATCATAACGATCAGTTTTATGTTTCAATGTATTGCGTGTCTTGATGTTATTCGACGTTAAATCGTTGATTTTTGCTAACAATGAAAATTCAAATGAGTAAATAAAATATTTTAAATTTACTTCAGTGTAATCTCTTTTTAATTTTGTTGAGTAAATGAACTATTGATTTAGCATCAAACAAGTCTTTGAATACAATTTGTAAGTCGGGTGGGTTAATAATTCACCTGTGTTTAATTTAGTTAAAAAGTTGATAAAAATTTAAATCTTTAATCACACATTTTCGGAGACTCACAATTTAATTCACATATTTTATGGTATTTAAAATTTGTATATATTTTAAAACCACACATTTTATTAACTTTTTTCAAATACCCAATAAAAGGTGAAAAAGCTTTCCTACACGAACTATGGAACCTTCTCTCATATCTACTAAAAATTAATTTTTTAGCAAAATCAACATAGGCTTAATTTTGGTCACGATTACGAACGTAGTGGTGAAATTTAAAAAGATAAAAGAAAGGAAAAAAAAAGTCAGCAAATTGAAATAAAACGATGTTGAGGGACCAATGTAAAATAAACTCATAAGTCAATTGATGACAAGTGAAATTTTCCCCTTGGTTAACCCTTCACTGAGTTCACACTCTCTCTCTTCCTCTTCTTTATATCGACAGACCTTTCTCTCTCTCTCTCTCTCTCTCTCTCTAAAACCACTGTCATAACTCATAAGTCATGAAGAAGATGTACAAGAAAGGCACTGTTCATCCGACGCCACCTTTGGTTTCTGACCAATTGCTGTCATTTTTGCCAGCGACAATCTTGACACTCACGGCAGCTCTGTCGCTGGAGGACAGAGAAGTTTTGGCATATCTCATTTCTTGCTCCTCCACCAACTTTTCCAACCACCACCGCCAGAACACCCTCAAAATCACCAGCACCGCCGCCGATGAACACCGGCCTTCTTTCAACTGCTACTGCTTTAGTTGCTACACGAGCTACTGGGTGAGATGGGACTCTTCGCCGAACCGTCAACTCATACACGAAATTATAGATGCTTTTGAAGATGGTCTGCAAATGCAAAACAAGAAAGAAAAGAGCAAAAGAGAGAGAAGGAAGAGTAGACGTAATAACGGTCCTAACTCAGATGAGTTAAAAGTCTCTGAACTGAGCTTGAGTAAGAACGAGTTTACCGAGTCAAATGCAACTGCGGAGAGTGCCATTTCCGGTGATGCTGAGGATGAACAAACGGCGGAGGAAGAACTTGAAAAGGGGTCTGTTCGGGGGTTCTTGAATTTTCTTGGAGAGAGATTTTGGGGTGTATGGAACTGAAAAAAAAAGGGTTTGTAATGTCATACTTTTGCTTGTAGAATTCAAGAAATTTTCATTTTTTTTTTTTTTTGCAGTTCCTATGTAAAATTTCAATTATGAGTAGTTTTATATAGACTCGTTCATTAATTTCTCCAAAAATCTTCTCTACTGCATTCTCTATCTAGCCGAGTTTATTCAAAACTTGACACGGCTTTGCTCTGATAGTTCTTACATGTTAACATTCTTCTTTGACAAAATCTATTTTAGACCTAAGCTATATTCATTTGAACCTATTTCCTCGACGACCCCAAATCGAGGTTTTTAACCGAATGATTATGGGTAATGGCGTTACGTTTTGCTTAAATTGATCAATCAACTTTTATCCTCCCCTTTATTGCACTTTATCTTCTGCCATATGCAAACAAATGTACCTTTGTCTATTCTCTTGTTTTCACCCCGACATGATTATAGACCTTTTCGAAATATCCTTTGCTGCCCTGTCCAATTCACTTAAATTGTCTGTTCGTAGACATATGCCTTGGGGTCCAATTCAGTAATGTGCTTCGAGTTTTGATCAACAAACAATACGAATGTTTGATTGAGCTTAAAATTTAATAAATGTTATCAAATAAAGTCTAAAGTCGACTTTTGAACTTGGCCAAAAACAATTCCCTCTTGGATAGGTATGCCATTTTTGTTCAAAGTAGGTTTGGTGTTTACGGTTAGCCAAATATGACATTAGTTTAAGAAAAATTGACACCTGCAACAACCCAACCATCTTATGCAAAATATTTTGTATTAGTGAGATGTGGGCATATGTCTTTATTAGTAGGTAGGTGGTAAGAGAGTCTAAACCACACAATTTTTAACGAATAGATGATGGTGAGATTCGAACTAAAATTTCGTAGATTGTAATGGGTCTGATGGTTTGGGTGACCTTGGACCCAGAATGGCCCTAATACTGGTCCATTACTATAAATGGGTCACATTGGGCTTGGTTTGATTAAGATTTGTGGGCCGGTCCATCCAGAGTTGGGACATAACCCAGCTAGATAAGTGAAATTAGGACTAGGAAAAATTCAATTCGAATAAATCAAATCGATCAATCCAAACCAAACCAACCCAACCCAATTCAAACCAACCAATTTGGATTGATTTTGTAGTTCAATTGGGTTGAGTTTGGATTAAGAAATCAAAGTTTAAGACAGGTTGTGTTGAGTTTCGAGTTATCTATTAAAATTCAATCAAATTCAACTCAACCCAACCCAATAAGCAAAAAAATGTTAAAAAAAAAAAAAAAAAAAAATTAGTACTTCAAACTAAAATCCTTAAAACCTAATGATCAAAATTCTCCTCTGCCTCACGTCTCTTTTGCCTCTCATCGATGCTCATGCATCAACTTCTCGACTCGATTTTTTGACGTGATTTTTGACTTAGGCCTTTCAAATCGACTTGAAATGGTATTATTGATTCAACTTTAATCGACTTAATGCATTTCAAATCACCATTTTTAATGTAACTGAAATGGTATCAAACTTTAAAAAAATTGTTCGAATTCAATGAAAAAAGTCTCAACCATTGAACCTATAAAAAAATTGTCCAATTTGAATTGGACTTAAGTCCAAACCAATCAATCCAACCCAAACCTACCCGAGTTTGGTCTATGGGTTGGGTTTCAACCGTGAATGGATTTGTTTAAATTTTAATTATTGTCTAACCAAACATGTTGTGTTAGGTTTCGGTTGGACTCAAAATCAATCCAATCCAACCCATGCACAACCCTAAGTGAAATGATCAGGATGCTAAATATAATAGAAGTGGAGACGAAAATATACACAAGTATTTCAAATGTCCATTTCATAAATTCTATCGAGTTCTACTCAATACAGACAGCCTGAGCTAATTGAAATAGTATCATATATCAGATAACTATGAAAACATTGACTATATAAAAATTTGAATTGGCCAGTCTAAGAGGTAATAACAAAAAATACAATAAAGTGGCAACGCAAGCTGTCTAAAAGAAGACTGTTAGGCATGTACAGGTATCGATACGCAACCTTTTAAGCGTTCAATAATGGCCTTTCGGGCCACTAGCCCCGAATGGAGAGTAAGCGGAAGTCCTTCCTTGACACACTCATCGTATTTTTCCAAAGCTGACACGATGTCACTGAAATCTGGCCGCTTTGAGGGGTTTGCTGCCCAACAACGCTTTATAAGGTGCGCGAGCGCAGGTTGACAACTGGCTGGCAATGGAGGTCGCTCGTTCTACAGAAAAGTTAACAAATATCTCACACAACTTTCAAGAATTTGATCGAGCAGAGCGTGTTTAAATTCCATAAACAAATGACAGTAACTCGACTAGATTACATGTTAGTACAAAGAGTGTGCATATCCTGATTTGTAGAAATAGGGAATGAACCTCGGGGTACTGGTGTATTTTATGTTCGATTGTCAACTTACCGTAACCCTTTTACTTTATGTGGACTTAAACCCGACTATGATAATGCAGCCAAGCCTCAAAACTGATAGTATTGATACCAGTGGATGCTTATCACACAAATAGGGAATAAATCTAACCTTATCAGCCACAGCAAATGCAGCTTGCACCGGAGTCATTCCCTGAAAAGGAAGCACGGCCGTCGTAAGTTCCCACAGCACGATCCCAAAACTATAGACATCGACTTTCCGAGTACAAGTTTTCTCCTTGATCATCTCGGGTGCCATCCAACGGTAAGTTCCCATGTTTCCTTTGGATTTCCTGCACTGTGTTTCAAGACAAGAAGTACCGAAATCTGCAACCTTAACACGCATCTCGTCATTTAAAAGCAAGTTGTTCGATTTGAGGTCTCTATGTATCACCCCTTGTGAATGAAGATACTCCATTCCTCGTGAAATATCTAGGGCTAACCTCAGAATTGTCTCGATTGAAAGCGAGTATGGCTCTTTCTTGTTGAGATACATCCTTAAATTCCCTTGTGACATGTACTCGGTGATAATACAGTATACGGGAGGCTTCTTACACGCAGCAATAAACTGCAGAGAAAGAAGCTGTGTAAGTGAAAATAAGAAGTGCAGTGAATTTGGTAATGATCGGAATTTAACAAACACGACGACCTAGGCAAGATATTGCTAACATTTTTCATTCTTAAATCACAAATCTAATTTCACATGATATTGCTTCTTCTACCTGAACTCAAACAACATAACTTGTTGGATAAGGTAATGAAATTCTAACCTGCACAATGTTGGGATGATATAAACGTGAAAGAAGGGCGACTTCAGACTTGAATTGATGTTCAAGCAAAGCTCTAGTCTCTTCTTTATGAGTTGGAATTCTCACCATTTTTACGGCAACTGCTCTTTGCTTATAAATCCCTCTATAAATCCTACTGTATGCTCCAGATGCAAATTTATTGCCTACAAATAACTGAGAAAGATCAGCAGTCCATTCCTCATGATCCTCAGATTCTTCCCATGTTTCGAGATTTTCTGAATCCAATATCATTGACCATGATTCCAAACTGTCAAATCTCTTCCTCTCCATATTGTTAGTTTCAGAAATTAATTGGCTGTTTCTTGAAGTGGAAGGTATTGATGTTGAAGATGTTTTACTCTTCGATTTTCGCAAGCGAAATGGATTAAAACATGAGGTAGCCATTGAAAATCTAAGTTTGTCAAAAGCACAGAATGATCAAAAGGTGTTGTTTTTCTTTTGAACGAGTGAATTGATTTCAAGAAGTGCATGAGCAGATTCAGAAACATGGGTTCCAATTATGGAAGAAATAAAGGTTTTCTTGCACATTTGGTAAGGCGGATTCGACGTGGACTGTATTAACCAAGAAAAAAAATATAAAATCTTTTTCATTGTTGTCAGATCAATTAATCATGCAAAAACTAAGGAGTTCGGGTTTCATGGTGACAAAATATGGAATGAAATGAAGAAAAAAAATCCTCAAAAATGGAGATTTTCCAGAAAGAGTTTTGTGGGTGCTTGACTTTTTCTTATTATCATTAGGTAAAGTAGATTTTTTTTAGGCAGATGAAGATGAATTCAAAGCAAAAGTTATCATGGATGTCTCGTGAAATTTTGTTTCAAAAGGATTCAAACTTTCCAATTTTCTTATGCATCAATTAATGCTAACTTGATTTAAGTAGCTACAACTTCAAAAGTTTAGTGCTTTATGTTTCAGAAGACGTTGCACATGGAATATCCAAGACGAATTGATGCAAATAATCTTATATATATAATTTTATTTTTTGGTTTTTCTTTATCTACTGTCAAAACAATAAATTTGATAGAAAACAATTCTATGTCAGGTCAAATTAACCCTGAGTTGAGATGAGTTGAAGCAACTACTAGCGTGATAAAATGAAAAAATTAGTTTACCAAAATATATAAGGAAAATTAGCGCATATTATCTATAACGCATGGTCCTTGTGTGCAGATGGTATGTAACGTTCCATTATTGGCACTACCCCCCTTAACCTATTGATTTTGTGTGCAAAAAGTCTTTTTACATTGTTTCCATTCATATATTTACACTCATAAACATATCCTTTCACGCACTTAAAAGATCATATGTGCATAATTTATTGTTTCCCTTTTTTTTTATGATATCAATCAAATCGTTCGTACTAAATAACATTATTTAATTATAATACGTTGTTCCCTTTTTCTCTATTTGTATTAGAATGAGAGATTTAGAAAATGTATGATGAGAGCAAAAGTCGTGTGAAAATAAATCTGAAATGTAAGGAAAAAAAATTCAAATTTGAATTTTCGGGCATATGTGATTAGACCTTTCATAGCAATCAAATGCAGCAATGACAGTTATTGCATGCTCACAACCCGACTCGAGAGAGTTGACGAGCAGCTTGTTTGAGAATTTCCATGCTCAACTCGCCCCAGTAAAAATCCCTACTTAAATATGTTAGGCATGTAGTATTCTTTTGGGTCGTCTACTGTAGATTGGGCTTGGTCCGAGCAGGGTCCAAAGATCTTGTTCAAAGCCCACAAACAGTGAGCATTTGTGGGGCCTTATTATCTCCGAGGCCCACTTAATTATCTTGTAATTACTTTTAGGAACAATACATAACCCAGGTTTTTAGTATACATGATTTCAAATCTACGAGATATAGTTTGTGATTTCAAAAATCAGTTGTAAATGAATATATATTATATATGGAATATAGATAAATTAGGTATGATTAAATATACTTCCTGAAATCAAGCATTCAGTTACCATTTCAAAACAGATTCCTTAAAAAAAAACTTGTCGCCCCCTCTGAAAAAAGCCAAAAATATCATAACGACGCCATTCTTCCATGCAATTGAAAATTATTTGTAGGAGGTCACAGCTAATTCGAATTCAGAGTATCAGAATGACGCCATTTTTTCCTGCTATTGCCAATTATTTGTAGAAGGAGGTCACAACTAATCCGAATTCAGAGTATCAAAACGACGCCATTCTTCCCTGCAATTGAAAATTATTTGTAGAAGGAGGTCACCACTAATTAGAATTCAGAGGATCGGAACGACGCCATTCTTTCTTGCAATTGGAAATTATTTGTAGAAAGAGGTCACAACTAATCCGAATTCAGACAATTGAACTCAATTGCATTTTCGCTAAAGGATCTCTTCACTCTGCAATATTTTCAATATCTAATTTTACGTGTCTCCGTTACACTTTTGTGTTTGTATTGCATTATTTTGGTCACAATCACATTTTACGAAATAATTATGGATTGATTCAAAACAATACAGAACTAATATGTGACTCCAATTTATCAATGTGACCATGATTTGTATTAGTGATCATAATGTGTCTATGTGACCATGATTTCGTATATACACCGAACTTTATAGTTGTGACCGAAATGTATCTTTGTGACCATTTTTTTGGATAGCAGTTATACATGTTGGGCAATTTGTCATACTAATGTGAACTGGGTCACAATCACATATGACGGAATACTTATGGCAGGCATTTTATGAATTACAAACCAGATTGTCTGTGACCAGAATTATATGTGACCTGCTTCTGATAGAATTGTGTCTGTAATAGTATTTGTCACTGACATTTTTCTTGTAGATTAAAACAGAAATGGGTTATGTGCATGTTTGCTTGATGTATGGAGAATATTCATCGTTAGTGTTGCTCGATTGTAATTGATTTTATGTGAAACTTGTGGACACGGTAATGACAGAATTCAATTTGGATCCTACTAAGGTGGCGGTCACAATGAACTACAAATTGAAAATTGATTTGCCTCCAGTCAGAATAAGTACTGACATCAATGTTTTATCGTACATGACTCTAAAAGGTATGGATCGCGATCCTTTCAAATATCCCATAAATATTGAGGTCACACATTCAAAAATTCGACAACAGTGTATCAATTTTCTAGCGGTCAAGGCAGTTGCAGACAATGTAGAATCTATAGGAGAATTATTTTCGTTACAGGAAATAGCATCTGATATATGTGAGGTAATAGTTGAACCATTAGGTCACAGTAATGAACATGTGGCTACGATTGTATTTGTTCCCGATACTAGAAATGTAGAAGATGGCATGGTGTTTCGTAACAAGGAGGTTTTGAAATTGAGCATGTGTTTTTATGCCATACAAAACATGTTTGAATTTTTGATTGTTCGATCAAATAAGGGAGAGTATCTTATCAAGTGTTCACATGAAAGATTAGTGATGGTCACACACGTTCTTCAAACATAGTAATAGGATCTCACATGCAAGTGTCAACGTCCGTAGTGTCCTCGTATAAGTATACATCATCGTGTACTATATACACTCCCAACGATATATGTAATGACATGTTACATACATACACTGTTTCTTTGAACTATGTTAAAGCTTGGAGATTCCGTGAAAAGACTTTGAAAATGATCTGGGGTGATCCTAAGGAATCATTCTGACAGCTTCTGAGCTACTTTTACATGATTGAATGTACGAATCCTGGAACGGTTACAGAAGTAGAGGTTGATAGTCACAATAGATTCAAGTACTGCTTCATGGCATTTGGTGTATCAATTAGATGGTGGGTACATTGTACACCTGTCATTGTTGTTGATAGCACATACTTGAATGGACACTACAGTGGTACACTATTCATAGCATGTACACAAGATGCGAATAACAACATATTCATACTCGCAGTTGGAATTGGAAATAATGAAAATGATAAATTGTGGACCTGATTTTTCGAAAATTTGAAGTCTGCTTATGGAAGTAGGGAATGTCTATACTTTGTATCAGATCGTTACAACAGTATCAAGAATGCAATTGAACGTGTTTATCTAGTGACTTGTCATGGGATTTGCACATACCATCTTCTACAAAACTTGAAATTCTATTATGGAAAATCAGGTCACAACATAATTCAAGCATTCAATGCAGCTGTGCGTGCATACAAATTGTCGAAGTACGAGTACAATATGCAACAGTTAGACAATATCAACGAGAAGATTAGGAGTTACTTTGTAAGATATTACTTTCAATCACTAAATAATATTATATTTGTTGTAGATCTCACTTCTTAATAAAGTTTTGTATTTTGTAGAATGAAGTTGGACCAGAAAGGTGGTCACGATTCCACATGTAGACAAACAAATACTCCACAGTGAAGTCTAATATAGTGGAATCGGTGAATGCGATCACAAAAGCAGTAAAGAACTATCCTATTGTGGCTTTGTTGGAGTCATTGCGATAAACTGTGCAATCTTGATTCTGTAAGAATAGGGATATTGCAATTAGCACTTTCAAGAAGTTGTCAATTAAGTACGAGAAATTAACTAGAGAAATGAACATAGATTTGAAAAACGTGAGGGTAACTATTACATTTGTTACATGAAATGCAATATATATGACCTAATAATGAACCTGAACTTTAATCTATGACCTGACATGTTGGTTTTGTCTTTATGTGAGTTTCTTCTGCCAATCAAATAATATTTTTGGTTGCTAACGAGCACTCAACATTTGTTGTCAACATAGAGCAGCGTACGTGCACATGTAGGATGCTTCAAGTTGATCAGATATCGTGCCCACATACTTTGACAGTGATAGCAACTACGAAGGGAAATCCATCGAACTTGATACTTGGTATCACCATGCACCCAGTTTGATTTTATTTCACCAAGATTACCTAATTTGATATAACCTTTCACCATGATCATCCAATTTCATATAACGTTTCACACAAAATCACCCAACATCTTTTTACTATTTTCATTCATTTCAAAAGGGATAAAACGGTAACTTTGTATT
>CAIGRB010115373.1:24843-35399 GCA_903798255.1 Fraxinus quadrangulata
TGTATCTATATATAAAATATCTGATTTTTGAAAATTAAAATTTAAAATTTGATTTTTGAATTTGAATCTTAAAACGTAGAGTTTGATGTAATTACCACAATTTCATAATAATAGGCTGAAGGATTGTCCCAACAGTCCCTACAATCGCGACCAATCCAAACCCAAGAGAATATGTCAAGCCCATTAGAAAGGGCCCAATAAGCCTAAATCCGACAAAGGAATATGCGCCGGTGTAACGCACCGTATCTCTCCGTCAGAAACGGACAAAGGGTTGGTATTTTGCCAACGCACTTCAAAATTTCCTTAACTAAACCCCAAATTTTGGCATGAAATATCATGAAATCCCTCGACTTTTCGCTGTTTGTTTACTGAGAAACCGATCCTTCTGAAATTCAATTCCAATCATATTTTTCTATACCTAAATTGACAAGTATTAGGTTATTGAGAACAGAAGGGAAAACTATGGCGATTTCTCTGTCTTGTTCTGTGGTTTCTCGGATTTCAATTTCGTCGACGTACTCTTTTATGAAAGCAAACGAATTGGGATATTCATCAGTTCTATTCAATTCTGTAAACCCTTTTCGGTTAAATTATCTGTCTACACTTAACACTTATGCTGCTGCTTGTTATCCCCGGCGCTCTAGGTACTTCATATGTTTCATTTTGGTATTTTCTCTCTTTTTTTTTGTCACTAGTAATTAGAGGGAGAACTTGGGTTTATCTGGGTTTTGGATTTTTCGATTGAATTTTTTCTTTGGGTGTTTGTGTTTGCTGACATGGGAAAAATATTTGAAAAATTAAGAAATGGCATTGAGCTTTTCCAAGTGTTAATTTTCCATTGATATGTGTGTGTTCAGATTTCCTAATCACTTATATAAAGGCTACACACACACGCGCGAACATGAATTGTGTACTGCATCTATGTTTCAGCTGTCACTAAGAAATTAAGATTTGAAAAATATAGTTAAATATTTTTTTTGTTAATTAATCAGATTAAGACTTTATGATCCAATAGAAGTCCGGATTTGGTGAGTTTATTATATTTGAACGGTGTAAAAGGCACTCTTTTCAATTATCTTATGGTTTCGTGATTTGAAAACTGCCCACAAATACTTGCTTCTTGTTAATTTTCTGCCCCGATCCCGTTGCTTTCCTCTGCCATATGTTTATATTTTTCTTTGTGATTTGGAAGTAGAAAGCTGTTCAAAGTTCAAGCGACGGTGTTGCGAGAGAATGAAGATAAAGTGGTTGTAGAGGAGTCATTCAATCCAAAGAGTTGTCCTGAGACGGAAGGAAAAGGAAGCCCAGGGGAGCCACCTGACGATCCATCCACCAGTGGTTTAGAGAAGTTGATCATAAAGTTTGAGCAATCTATAAATATTTTTCTCACGGTAAATATCACATTGATTCCACCTCTTCAACCTGTAATTTTTATTTAGAAAGAAACAAATCCTCGCTTTTGTGGGATTGATGCAATCTATCATCATGTATGATAACCTTCTATGCTTGATACCAAAAATATTTTGACGGATAGTAAAACAACATTTCTAATTCAAATATGATCTAATCCTTCTCTCGCTCTCAATTTCGCTCAGCATAAATTGATGATTGTATATGGAAGGATTTAGTTTGGTGTAAATCGTAATGCTCACACATAAGTTCTTTATTATGTCTTCCGTTAATTTTGTTGACGCAGCTAAGGGGAAAAAGTGCATTCTTAGCAATAAGATATTATGTTGAACGCTCTATTAATATCAGTTCTGACATCTATAGACATTTGTTTTGAATCGTATTCACTTCTGTTTTTCATGTTTGACAGATTCATAAATATTGGATGTATATGAAGTTTATATGATCTGGAAACGAACCGTGTTATTGCTTTATTATCATAGTAAATATTGTCATATTACTATCTTGCACTATCACATTATGCTGTTTCTATTGTAATAAGATTCATGTACCATTTCAGGACTCAGTGATAAAGATACTTGACACCTTGTACCATGACCGAGATTATGCAAGGTTTTTTGTTCTAGAAACTATTGCAAGAGTTCCTTATTTTGGTAACTACTGAAGTTCTGTATTGCTATAGTTGTTTTATTTTGTCAATATTTGTAGTTGTTAGAAGTCAGAAACCTCTTTTTGCACACACATGTCCACTTTAGCCCTTAAAATATGTCCGCAATCTGTACTTCAAATCCCAAAGGCAAGCGTACACTATATTGAGTGTTGTTCCAGACATGTTGCCTTAATATGTATTGAGTTCCTATATACACAATTGCTATGATCTGAGAACAAAACAATGAAAACCGTGTCAACAATACAGAATATCATAATTTAATCTTCTTATACATTTCTTATGAGAACTGGTGGCTCTAATTTGATGTTATGGCAGCCTTCATGTCTGTGCTGCACATGTATGAGAGCTTTGGATGGTGGCGACGAGCGGACTATCTGAAAGTTCATTTTGCTGAGAGCTGGAATGAGATGCACCATTTGCTTATTATGGAAGTAATACTTTTATCTGAGCTTCTTCATCTCTCCTCCACAAACACTTGATAGGCTTATATATTGTGCTAATTTTAAAACAAGCATCATATGCAGAATGCATCCAGTTGTATTGTGGAATCGAAGTCAATATATAATTATTTTAGACAATAAAAGATTTGCTAGATGACATTCTTGAAGGATATATAGTTAGATGATATGCTCGAAGGAGCTCTGGCATAATGCTACGGTTTCGGTCAACACTGAGATTGGAATTTTAGTTTAAGAAGTTTATGATTTATGCTTATGGGGAGAGGGGTTCTTATCAAAATGTCCAAAAAAATAAAATAAAAAAATAAAAAAGAAGAAAGAATAGGGATGCATTCTACAGTGAATTATTGCGGTCCAGAAAGAAAGTTGGAAATATATAGCACAAAAGGAATCATATTTCTAATTGTACTTTAAGCCTACAGAAAATTCTGATGCGGCACTTGCCTTTTCTATCAATTACACATAAATGATATATTTTCTTATTTGACTTGATATTAACTTTCCCAATTTTGATGGTATTGTAGGAATTGGGGGGAAATGCTTGGTGGTTTGATAGGTTCCTTGCTCAACATATTGCAATATTTTACTATTTTATGACTGCTTTTATGTATGCTTTGAGCCCAAGAATGGCATGTAAGTATGAATTCATGCTGTTACAGCTATATATTTAAAGCTTTAAAATCTCACTTGCTTTCCTTTATACTTATGCTTGAAGTATAGGAATTTCTTTGCCATTTCTGGCCCCATGTCGAAAAATCCATTACGGTTGAAATGGCAAACTTGTCATAAATGTACAGACTTTAACAAAATGGTTGTCTGCAAGTGGTTTATTAAAGTGTAAATGTTTCTTCAAATTCAAATGTAGTATCACATCTTTTCTGGCAACCTCCTCACTCTGTCAACCCCCTTATTTACACCTCTTACGCCGAGTATAAGTGGACTACCTTGTCTTCATTTCTTTTGAATGGATTTTTTTTTGTCTTGTTTGTTGTCAGTGTTAATAGGCAGAAAAGAACTTCCTCCTATTCCTCTTTTGTATCAAACTTTCGAGTTTTTTATATCTTTCCTAAAAGTGAATCGGAGTCTCCTTTTCATTTAGAAAAGAACTAGAAGATAATGTACTATTAAGTGATTTTTGACATAATAGCTTTCTTCCATTCTGCAGATCATTTCTCTGAATGTGTGGAGAGTCATGCATTTGAAACTTATGACAAGTTTATCAAGACTCAAGGAGGTAGTCCCAAATATTTTCGAATCTTCTCTTAGCTTGTGGCATTCTGCATGACTGCATGTATACTATCACAACAAGGAGATAGCACCATTAACTTACAAATCTATCAATGGCTGTGAATTTACCGTATCATATATCTCTGATGATCCCAAAGAATTGTTTAAAAATGGAGGAACAAGTAAAAAATTCTGATATTTCGAGAATGGTTTTCCTGCACTTTTAATGTACCTCGTTTCTCTTCTGACAAAAAGCAAATGGAAGGAAGAAAGAGCTTTCTCTTTATTCTCATGCTGCTAATAGTGGTAATATGTTCTTTGTGTGGCTGCAGAGGAGTTGAAGAAATTGCCTGCGCCTACAATTGCGGTTAAATATTACACTGAAGGTGATTTGTACTTATTTGGTAAGTTTTAGTTTTGTTGTCTTATGTACACTTTTGCATTGCATTACAGCCTATCAAGGTCCAACAATTTAAAGTTGCTTCACCATTTCAGATGAATTTCAAACAGCAAGACCCCCCAATTCTCGAAGGCCAAAAATTGGTAAGAATAATATCGTGAATATTTAAAGCATTGTAATGTTAAGGCATCTTGGGCCATTTAAGGAAACCTAGAGTGAGTATGTCCAATTGAAATGTTTCAGTTTTCTGGCTTCTAAGTTCTAACACACTTCTTCACAATTCAAGCAGTGTAGATATGCAAATTTGAATTTAATAATTCAAATTTCGTAGAAGGAAATTGTGGCCGAGTTCTTGCGATAGAAGTTTAATCAAACCATAGGACATGCTTGTGGACTGAGAAAATGCTTAAAAATATCTGATTTTAACGCTTGCTATAAAATTCTACTGTCTAAAATATTAAGGGAGTGTGATATATTTTATTTGGCTTTTATCAGTCTTTTCTTTCTTCATTGCTTATGAGAATTATTTTGCGTAATCAGAAATTTGGCAAGAGTTCCTCAATACTTTCTTCTATAGATTTGTATGACTTCCAACGAGTACTAAGAGTCATGCGGTTTAAGTACAATTATGCAATCAAAATTTCAGTTTTCCATGGTTGCATATTGTAAGCATGCTAATTGATGTTATACTCTTTGTTTTACTGTTTTCTATTCCAGAGAATTTGTACGATGTCTTTACGAACATTAGAGATGATGAAGCAGAGCATTGTAAGACAATGAAAGCCTGTCAGACTCATGGTAGCATCCGCTCTCCTCACTCGTATCCAGACGATGCATGGGATGATGATTTGGGTTGTATAGTTCCTGAGGCAGACTGTGAAGGCATTGTAGATTGTATAAAGAAATCTGTCAAGGACTCCAGTGCAAAGAAAAAGTGATGCATAATAAGCAACAAAAAGAATCGATGAAGTTGAATGTATATTTTCTAAAGGAAAATCATTTGTACGTGCATGTATAGCCAAAAAAGAAAAAGTACTATATTTTCTTGGCCTGAAAGAATATAGTTATACCGGAAATGTCATTCTTCATACTTGAATTTTGTGAGGGGTTTACCTTTTCAATAATTGTATGCAATGAGTAGTGCCATCTTATGAACACATCAATTGTGATATAGTTATCTTTTGATCATCTTGAAGTTAAAGAGGATTTTCTTGATTTAATGTCCATGATTAGTTAATTTTTTTGTCATATCAAGAGAAATAGCGAGGGAAATCATTGTTCTTTGATATTGATATGACAAGATGATCTCCTTATTGTCCCTCATTTTCAAGAATATTGAACAAGGGCATATATCTGAAATTAATCGATACTTCAAATCGTAGATAACACATGTGGGGAGTACAAGATGGACTATGGCTAGGGCTTGATAGGCTATATAGATGGGTGATTTGGCTCTATATCTTGGTCTTGCTTTCGGCAATTCTTTTACTTTATATCAACTACAATTAAAAATAAATAAAAAAATTAAATTAAATAATCGCAATAATGTTATTTAAAATAACTTTTAGAAACCATTTAAAATATGTTTGGAAAGTGTATAAATCAATATGAAAAAACAAATTGACATGTAACCATGACCGGAACATATTCTTTGGGCTTGTTTGAGTCTATATTTTGCAAAATACAATGCAAAAAATGCATTTTGCAACAGTATTAGAATAGAAAATGTGTAATTAGAAGATAAAATAAAAGTTTTGAAATGGTGTGATTCAAGAATTTTGATGGAAAAAATGAGCTCAAACAAGGGCTTCAGTTTTGTGAGTGCCGCACAGCCACACAAAAGTTCGCCCCAATTTCATTCACTGGAAATTGAAAAGCGCGAATTATGGTTTCTTTGATTGGGGAAGGGAGGAAGGTAATTCCATTTAAGAACCCTAACTCGAGGTAAGATTTTTTGACTTTACTTGGAACTTTTGGCAGTGGTTCTTGGTTTATGGACATTAGTGATATTAAACTCACATATATGATATGTGTTTAAAGTCCTTTAACGTGTATTTGAAATGGGTTTCATGTTTTGGTTCCAATGTGTTTAAATGACTCCAATTACTTGATTAAGAGTGTATTTCCATGCCTTGAAGGTCAGGATTATGTGTTGGGTTTGAAAAGTAAAAAGGGAAGAAGACATATAAAGTCGGTGTGAACAACAACGAGTGAACAGTAGCCGTTCGCCGGACAAAAAGGAAAAAATCCTCAAAAGTTATTGTAATGGCAAATATGCACTACGCTGGAAATTTCAAGTTTGAAAAACGAGGTTTTAATGTTGGATAATGTGAAGGGGCTAATAATGATAAACAATTTCAAGTTGAAATTTAAGAAGTCAAATTGAAGATGCAAACTTTTGCAAGTTCAATCTGATCCTAATAATAGGAGAAAATGAGATATCCGATACCAGTGCGAATTGAAAAGGGACCTCCCAAGTCTCAAGCACATTTGTTCTGGTTGGATGTGAGGTAAGCAAAGCAAAGCAAAGCTTCATAAGCACTTAAAATGCATGAAGATATATACTTTATATAGTGACGAGTTTGTGGAAAGTGATATTTATTGAACGGTACGCGCTGCTAAAAATTGCAAATGTGTATGAATGCTTGATTATATGATTTATACTGTGTTTGTGTAAATTGATAAATCATTTACAACTGGTGTAAGATCACTTTCATTAACACATTTCAATGGCAAACAATGACTATTCACTTATCCACTACTTATTTCTATTTATTTATAAATTAAACCATTTATATATTCTTCCCAAGCGGAGGCTTAAACTTTTTGCTGTTGTTGAATCGTGGCTACCTTCCTGTATGTATCCACATACAGATACTTAAAAGTAAAAAAAGGATGAATTGGGATTACTAGCCAGTTAAAGCTTTCCTAATCTTGTATATGTTATTCTGATTTTTCTATGATATTCTGTAGATAAGTTCTATGGAGAGAGGAAAAAAAAGGCCAAATTGTCTAAAAACTCTTTTACATGACTATCATCTATGGAATAATTCGTAAGTATTCTTCTCAAATGCTTGGCCATTTTTCATTTTCTCTCACCAGTCCTTGAGAAATTTCCTCCTGATTGGAAATGCCAAGGCCCAAAGCTTCAATCTTAATGAGTGTACGCTGCCTGTCAACTTTTTCGTAGGTGCTAATTACCTTAATATTTTTGCTCCATTTTTCACTTGACAGTTGAGTAATTGAATTTAAGCTCAAGCTAGAGATCATTGCTGCCGCAGTTTATATCAGCGACAGACTAACCCCAGAAAATCATGAGTTTGTGATTGGTCTTGAACACTTGAGGAATCAAAAGTTGAATCCAAATCAACTTGTGCATAATCCCAATTCATCCAGAGACCGGGTGACCTTTTAGCCGAGTGCACCGAGTCCAGACAATAAGCTGTTTTTCACATCAAGTTTTTCCAATGATTTCATCATATTCCAGCTATTGAAACATCATCAACAGCCCGTTCAATGGCTATTTCAACTTTGACAGCCAATGTACACTCACCTCCAACAGCATTAACATTTCAATCAGTATCCTCTTACCTTCCAAAATTACCAGCATCAAGATCCAAGAGAAGAACTTGCAAAGCTAGAGTCTTTACCAATCCCAAGCACGTGCAATCATCTCTGACCCACATGTTCTCCAGCTTGCAGAAACTCTTGAAGACTCCCTCTTGTCATCATCATCTCCACCGCTACCTCCTCTCCGGAAGCTAAGATATGTCTCCTCCCAATCTCTTCTCTCGACCCCATGGCCTTCACGGAAGGATGAAACTTTTAGATTTACTGACACTTCTTTTATCAAGAACTCCCATATTGAACCCATATCACCCTACCAATCACAATCTTTGGCTTCCTTGCAAATTTCTATAGATACCCTTTTGCCCTTGTGTCTTACTATTCTTGATGGTTATGTAGTGGACTCCTTGTCACAGTTATCTGAATTACCCAACGGGGTGTTTGTTGGTGGTCTGTCAAACCTAAATTCCGAGGCTACAATGAATAGGGTATTAGAATATGTGCCCAATTTTCGGGGGGACTTGTTTTCATTACTTAATGGCGTGGGTGCTCCTGATATAATTGTTGTGTATGTTCCCGAGAGGCGTAGGGTTGAGAGTCCCTTGCATTTGAAGTACTTCAAGTTGAAAGGGAGTGAAAAGGATTCAAAAACTTTGCCAATTTCAAATCCGAGGGTGTTAGTTTTGGTGGAGAAAGGTGGGGAGATTGGTATAGTCGAGGAGTATATGAGCGTAGATGGGAGTGATAAGTGTTATTTGGCCAATTCAGTTATGGAAGTTGTCATTGGGGATGGGGCAAAGGTCAGCCATTCTTACATTCAAACACAGTCCTTGGGTGCTGCACATGTTAAATGGACTTCAGTTCACCAGGTAAAAGTTCTAGCCTCCATTTAGCAAAATTTATAAATTGTTTATACATGGTCAAACTTCATTTTCAATCACACATTCTAATGGATCCACACTATTTACTAATCAACCACTCATTTCTATCTGTTTATAAATTAAACCGTTTATAGGCCTAGTTTTATGTCAACTTCACGTGGTCATCTTCTTTTTATTCGCATGTTTAGTTAGTGCAGTTCTTATGCGGTTGGATAAAGGATACACCAAAATAATTCAGAAAATGTAAAAGTTTAGGGGTTACTATATTCATTTTTTGTTTTCACTTCAAAATCAGTTTGTTAAACCTTGTTTTATTGAAGAAAATTCTGCTTTTCTTTTCTTGGAAAACTTGATAGGAAAATAGTCTACCTTGGTAAGAGATACACTGTGAGACTGGTTCTTTTTATATCAATTAGTTTAGTGAAGACATAAATCGAAGAGTATAAAAAACTTACGCATGTAGTAATTGGAGTTTTGTTTTAATAGATTTTTTAGCATTTTATTTGTTATTTCCTACTTAAATTAGACCAGTATAAACCCTATATAAAGGGGCTTGTGTATTAATAGCTAGATTTTGATTATTGAATAAAAATGCAATTTCCTCTCTCCCAATTCTCTCCTCTCTCTTCTTCCCTTTCTCCTCCTTTCTTCTATCGTCTCTCTTCTGGTTCTTTGTTCGTTACATTCAGTGTCATTAGGATTATATGAGAATCAAACTAAGTGTACACTCAAAAGTGTACACCAAATTTGACAGCCCCCTCACAATAGGAGGGGGCCCGCTTTTTTTTTTTAAAGCGGTCCCCCCTCCTATTGCGAGGGGGATGTACACCAAGTTATCAAACTTGGTAGAAGAAGCTTTATTCATTATATGATGGATATAATACTAACACTACTCATAGTTTTTGGACAACCATCTCATGTCTCATTTTTTTGCACTTCAAATTCTTTATGATACTTTGGGAATTTAACCTTAGGCTGATTATTTCACAGGAATCAAAAAGCATCTACGAGCTCACGGAAGTAAGCACCGGAGGAAAATTGAGCAGGCATAATTTACATGTTCAGCAAGTCGGGCCAGACACCGTGACAGAGTTATCAACATTTCACTTATCAATTGGTGATCAAATACAGGATCTACATAGTAAATTGGTCTTGGACCATCCTCGCGGGGTTTCTCGTCAACTTCACAAATGTATTGTGGCTCACTCCCTGGGGCAGGCTGTTTTCGATGGGAATGTACAAGTCAATAGTTAGAGTTTCTGCTGATCCTATACAAAGAATCGGATTTATTTTTTATTTTTATTTTTTTTTCTGTACTCTTGGCGTGTCTGTAAATGAAATACTATATCATGTTTATTCTAGTTTTGAGTTGGATATCAAATGTTTACAATAAGTTTAATTGGTCGTGCAGAGGCGCTCAGCAGACAGATGCAGGACAACTTATGAGGAGTCTTCTTTTAGAGCCTTGTGCAACTGTTAATGTTAAGCCAAATCTCCAAATCATTGCAGACGATGTCAAGTGCTCCCATGGAGCTGCAATTAGTGATTTGGAAGACGATCAGCTCTTCTACTTGCAAGCACGGGGTATTGACATAGAAGCTGCTAGGAAAGCTCTTATTGTTTCATTTGCAGCCGAGGTGATAGATCGCTTCCCTAACACTTCCGTGCAAAAGAAAGTCGAGGGTATTGTTAGAAAATTGCTTGATCCTGCATCTCCTGTAAGGTAAGAATCAATTAGTTGCTTAGATAGTTCAGCTCTCCAATTGTTTAGAGCTAATTATTCAATTTTCGATACCAAGACATGACATAAAGTATGGATATGATTTTAACATTGTTCAATATTATAGTCTCCATTCTCTCTCGCCTCCTTCAAATCGCTGGGGGGCGTAAGCAATCTCCATTATTTAGAGAAGTTTTTCGAGCAAACCTAGACTTCCTAAAAC
>CAIGRB010115373.1:37973-58627 GCA_903798255.1 Fraxinus quadrangulata
GATTTTCTCGCATGTAAGCAATGGCAATAGTAAACACAAGAAACATTGAAATGTGAACTTTGAGAAAAATAACTATTGTTCCATTAATTTAAAATTAATATAACAAGGAACAATTAAGAATGAAAAAATGAAAAATAAAAGAAGTCTCAATAAACGTTTTCAAGTATTGCAGATCAACATGTCCTCAGGAGCAAACATATGAAAAGTTTGGACTGCATTTGTTAGAAATCAAAGTTTCAGGTTCTCATTGCACAAGGTTCAAAAGTTTCAGGTCCAAAGTGCTATTTACGCAAATATTATTTATTGAACATTTACAGTTTGGGAGTAAGTTGTAACACATATACACGCGCTTGTGCTCCAGCTCTTGGGTCGGTTATCTTACGTGGGTCTTACACGCCACCATAAACCTCCATTGATAGAACAACAATAAAGCACCACTGAAGAGCCGCCCGCTTCGATGGCATCGATTAGGCGTCGCACCAGAACAATCCGCACGTGCCGTACAATCGCCCGCCAAAACCCTGAACCCTCCTCCTTCCCTCTCTCCATCATCTCGCCTTCAACTCGCTTTATACAATTGTACGCCTCCCTCTCTCAGTTCATACAAACGTACATATCCATACGATTCAATATTATCTCATGCATTTGCCATTGCTTTTGGTTTAACTTAATATTGTAGAAAAAAGTTGATTCTTCGAGTAATTAGGAATCACGTGCTTCAGAAATACGCATTTATTATGATTAATCACTTCAGTGGACTTTTGTTTTTTCAACAAATTTTGGTTAACTCTTTATACCACTTCAAATGGAAGCAAGCTCTCTAGAGAACCGAAGTTGTGGAATAGAACAAAAGAATAGCATTTGGTTCCTTGAAAATAAGTCCTTTGGAATTCAATCTTGCCAATTTTCTTTCTTTCTTTCTTTTTCCCTTCGCAATTTCGGTATAAACAAATAGGGATTTGGTATCTAGACTTAATTTATGCTTATGGCGATATTGATTGAGATTATTTTAGTGATGTCATTGAATTAGAGTAGTGTAGGTGGTTGACGGTGTGAAATACTTTGGAGTTTCAGTAGAGTCCTGCCCTATAAATTTAAAGGTAATTTTGATACACTTCAACCATGTCAGCAATGCTTTTACTTGTTTTATAATCATTACGCAACTAAACAATTACTTGTTTACATATTGTGATTGGCTGATAAGTGGAAATGGAAATTTGTATAAAAACAGTTGGCAAATATGCGAAAGTTTGAATATTCAATTATATAATGTGGTAGTGAATATCTGGGTAGTTATGATGCTCTGTAGTAACCTAGAGTTGGTCTTTGTTTTGTTAATTGTTTTAGATTTGCTACCAATGTGCTCTTGAATTGTAAATGGCATCATCAGAAGCCATGTTTGGTAAAAGCCCTTAGGTAGCGCTTGGTACGAGGGAATGGAATCTCCATTCCTAAGTCCATACAATCACATGCTTCGCATATGTGATTTCCAATTACGAGCACTTTTGCATACCATTGCCTACGTGCACGAGTTGTTTGAACAGTGTAGGCATTAACATTTCTCTTTAACTCTTACTTATGGGGATGTGCAGGAACTTTTGGACAACACAAACAAACTTATAGATCACAAGGTCCTGCACCAAGATCTGTGCATGCAATTTTAGCTGGATTACTTGGATTTGGATTGACAGATATAGCCTATGCAGATGATAATAAGGTTAGTGTGTGATTTTTTTGTGGGCAAGGCATCACTGCGTGTGTTACTTTTTGAAGTGGAATAATGCATCTGAATGAACTACTAGGGATGCTAGAAGAGGGATTGCCCCTTCCTGTCTTCTCTCCCCGAGCTTTAAAAGGACCCTGTAGTGTAGTGTAAAAGTGGTATTATATTTGTTTAAAAGTCCTTCCCTTCAAATGTATCTGAAAAACTGCTTGACTGCTGTCTACATGAAGACCAATGAGATAAAATCTGCTCCACTGCTGATTAAGTTTAAGTTATTAAAATGGTACAACCTTCAGGAAAATCAAATAGGCAACTAAATATAGTAGTACTTGCTGGAATTACATTATTTGCATTTTACTCTTTCTCATTGATACACTCTTTAGGCCAATGTCGGCATCTATAATTTTAATTTAAACTTGAAAAGAATTGTCAATCTTATCTTGTACCATTCCCAATAATGAAGATAAATTGATGTGCATGAAGGTTCTGCTTATCTTAGTGAAGCTGCACTCTTCTATTGATTTTGTGGAGTTCTTGGTGTTTCTTTTAGGCCACTGCTGAAACTTCACTGCCAGAATTTCCACCAACTTTGAGGCATGATAACATCGAGTAAATGGCCAGGGAAGAAAAAGTTCGACTAGAAGAGTTGCTCAAGAGCAAAGGAATTCGATATGGTTCCTGTCCTCGTTTTACTGTAGCTGCAAAAGGACAGAAGGTTAGCATTCTTTCTCTTTCTCTCTTGACACAGAGACATATACACATGCTCACGCACTAGCATGTCCTCCTGATCTTTCCAGGATATCACAAGTTCAGTTTGTTTGGAACCTACCTACAAACTACATTACCCGAGAACTAATTTCTAAAATTGACGATTCTAAAAGGGGAATGCATTGTGAATTCATTTTTGCAGGTGACAATCAAGTTCCAGGTTCCATCAGCCTGTGAAATTCTGCTACTAATAGAAACCTTGTTTCACGTCTTGGAGTCAAAGTTGAAGACAATGGTACTGGATCAGATATGATGTTGAGGGCTTGGGACAGGTGACAAGTGTTGGCTTCTTCCAGTGTCGTCTTTTTATATTTTTGTTGAATGAGATGTAATCTTAGATCTTTCCCTTGCTCGTCAACGGATAAGTACATTTTTTAACTGTAGTTACTACATCTTGTTTTGTCTTCTCGTTTATGTCAAAAGAGGCTGAAACTGAGAGACAATCGAGAGATCTTTTTGTATTGCATACCCTAGTGTCTATATGTATTGTACAATAGTGCATCTAAAAGGAAAGTAAATAAATACAATTCCTAAAAATCAGCTAACTAGAAGGAAAGTCCCCAAATTTCTATATACGGTAACATCCCCCTCAAATTGATGCTGGGAGGTCAACAAGCAACAATTTGCTAACAAGGAATTGATGTCGTTGACGAGACAGTGCTTTGGTCAAGACATCTGCCACTTGGAGATTAGAAGAAATGTAAGGCGGGGATATCACATGATCCGTCAAAGTATCCCGAATAAAATGACAATCAATCTCAATGTGTTTGGTGCGTTCATGAAATACAAAATTGCTAGAAATCTGAATAGCACTAGTATTGTCCGCATGAAGAGGAGTAGGATTAGTCTGAGGAAACTCAAGCTCTGCCAGTCTAAGGAAACTCAAGCTCTGCCAGAAGACCACGTAACCAAATAATTTCAGAACAAGCGGTAGACATAGCACGATACTCAACCTCGGTAGACGATTTAGAAACACGATCTTGTTTCTTACATTTCCAAGATACCAATGCATTACCCAAAAACATACACCAACCGGTAGTAGAACGACGGGTATCTGAACACCCAGCCCAATCAGCATTACTGTAGGCAAAAAGCTGAAGAGAAGACCCTCTAGGAAAGAACAATCCACGAGTAGGTGTTCCATGAAGATAGCGAACAATACGACGAACAGCTGCAAGATGAAGATGCCGAGGGGAGGCCATAAATTGGCTGACCTGATGGACAGCATAGGAAAATCCGAGCGAGTAATAGTCAAATAGATAAGACTCCCCACCGGGCGATGATATAGAGTAGGATCATCAAGAAGGTCCCCTTCATCAGTCATGTACTTTACATTGACCTCCATAGGTGTATTCACAGAGAAAAGACTCCTCTAATCCTACCAATGCAATAAGATCCTGAACATATTTATGTTGGTTTAAGAAAATTTCATTGGCCCGATGATGAACTTCCGATCCCAAGAAGTATGTGAGCTGACCAAGATCTTTCATTTGAAAATTTGCATTCAGTAACTGTTGTAGCTTAGAAATGAAACGACAGTCAGTGTCAGTAATGATGATATCATCCACGTAAACCAAAAGAAGGACAATACCCGAGGAAGACTTGTGGACGAAGAGAATAATCATAATGACTCTATGCGAAGCTGAAGGTGATGAGTGTGCGACGAAACTTCTCAAACCAAGCACGGGGGGCCTGCTTGAGTCCATAGAGAGAACGTCTCGGTCGACATACATCACGAGAAAATGAAGTAGACATACCAGAGGGAAGCTTCATATAAATCTCTTCTTGAAGATCGCCATGAAGAAATGTATTTTTCACATCCAACTGATGGAGTTCCCAGGGCTGGAAGGCAGCAATAGCCAAAATTATACGAACCGTTGTCAATTTGGCGATAGGAGCAAAAGTCTCCTCATAGTCAACTCCATATTCCTATTTATTATCCAGTGCTACAAGACGAGCTTTGTACCTATCTAAAGAGCCGTCAGAACGAAGTTTCACAGAGAACACCCATTAACTCCCGATAGGCTTCACATTAGGAGGACAAGGCACAATGTCCCAAGTGTGATTCTCCTCAAGTGCCTGAAGTTTAGCTATCACTGCCTTCCACCAACACTCATGTTCGATGGCCTGTTTGTAACAAGAGGGAATAGAAATTAGAAAGAGTAGCGACAAGACAAACAGGAGAATCCATACCGATCAGGTGGACGAGAAGGACGTGCGGACCAACGAAGACAGGAGAGAGCCGTACTAGGATCAGGTCCTGGGTCAAGATCGCGAGAGGGCACAGACGTAGCAGGACCAGACTCACGATTACGTCGTTCATACACACAAGTCCCGGTTTAAATCATGCCCCAACAGGCGGGGAATCGGAGAAGCTAGGCAAGACAGAAAAAGATGTAGGCGACGGCTCAACATGAGACGTAAAAAAATATTGGTTTTCAAAGAAGCCCACATTCCTAGAAATACGAATACGTTGAGCATGGGGATCATAGCAAACATAACCTTTTTGAGAGATGGCATAACCAAGGAACGCACACTTAACAGACTGAGCAGTAAGTTTATGTCGCTCATGAACAGGAAGATGTACAAAACAAACACATCCAAATGTTCGGAGAGCAGAATAAGACGGTAAATGGCCAAGCAACTTAAAGAATGGAGAAGCATGATTTAAAGTAGGAGAGGGTAAACGATTAATTAAATGAACCGAAGTGGAAAGTGCTTCACACCAGAATCGAGAAGGTACAGAGGATTCAAGTAAAAGTGTTCTGACCATATCGAGAAGGTGACGGTTCTTTCTTTCAGCAACACCGTTTTGTTGCGGCGTGGAAGGACAAGAACGTTGGGAGATGATACCTTTACTTTGGAGAAAGTTCTGAAAGTCATTGGACATATATTCCCCTCCAGAATCAGATCGTAAAATTTTTATGTCACGAGAAAATTGAGTCCCAATAAGAGCAAGGAAACGTTTAAAGACTGAAAAGACTTCAGCCTTGGCTCGTAAAAAATAAACCCACGTAAAACGACTGAAATCATCGATGAAGGTAACAAAGTACTTATAATGCGCATGAGAAACATTAGGCGAAATCCCCCAAACTTCACTATGTATAATATCGAAACATTGTGAGGCACGAGATCCATGAGAGGGAAAAGATAGAGTCTTAATTTTGACAATTTTGCTTGCAGTACAGTCAAAGGAAAAACCAAAAGAACACGCTTTATTACCCAAAAGAGTAGAATGAAATAAAGAACGAAGTGCATCGGAATTTGGGTGTCCCAAACGTTTATGCCACAACTTATTATCAGTACCAATAGCATTACATGCAAAGGAAAGTAAAGGAGAACGAGGGAAAGGAGAAAAAGGTAAGGGAAAGAGTCGTCCCACTTTAGTGGACCAGGATCTGAGATTCTCATTTCTAGAAATTAGATTTGGTGCTTTAGTGGGCAGTGGAACGATCATTGAAGGGGACTCTGATGTCATTATTTGCTCTGCACAAAAGAAAAAAAAGAACCTCAAAAGTCAGTTTTTCCATCCTTTGTTAAAAATATAAATATAAAACTACAATAAAACCTGGGGAGAGCATTAGTAGGCATCTCTGTTTCCCTAAAAGGGTTTTGCTTTAGTTGGTTGTACAGATGTTTGCATTGCATCTTATTATGTTGGATCTGTATCTACTATTCAAACGAAGGATGACTTCCCTCTTGAGAGTGTGATATAATTGGAAAATTTTCATGGGACAGATCTATCCTGAGTAGCGCTAGTCATTACACCTTCCGAGCTTTCAAAAGCATTCTAAAATTATTAGGAACCTCACCTTTTTTCCCCTTTTCATGACAAATTACTTCAACTTAACCTACAGTCCCTTTTAATTTGTTATGTTATGTTTTTTAATCTGCATTGGGAAGGTGTCCTCATTCTTCCCCTGAATTTGTTGGTCTCTGTAAGCATTCCTCTATGTGATTTCTCATTCTCTTTTAACTTTTATTTAATTATCCCAGCTGTATTTTCTATAATCTTATAGGAAAATCATCTAAAACTAATCTATTATGTTGCTGGCTCTACAGAGTCCTGAAGTGTATGATGATATTGCTCGTGGCACTTGGTGTAAGTTTGAGACAAACAGACCACGTGCAGTGCTTTTTGAAGGCCCACCAAGTTTGGACTCTTGATTGGATCATTGTATCAAAATTTTACCGCACAAATTGTAACTTCCTAAAAAGTATAGTGATCTCTTATGGAATTTATCATTTTTGTACTACGGTTCATTTCTCGATTTCAACTTTCTATTTTGTACTGTGGATGTGAACTTCATCTCTGTGTGTTTTCTTCGGATAGGTAAATTAATTTTGGATTTTACAGATCTTTTGAAAATTTTCTTTTTCATAGAGGATGTGCAAGTTTCCATTGAAGACCATGGGTGTGATTGTGATATTTTTCATTTATAGACAAAAGTTTGGATTTTCTCCTCAATGAAAATATACGAAGTGTTGTCTTAATGGCCATTGAACTGTAGAGAAAATCATTTTCCTTTTTGTGTTCCCAAATAGGTTTTTTAAAGGTAGATTTTGGGAAGAAGGTCAGGGAAGCTTTGAATCCTGAGTTTCTTGTAAAGTAGAAACTGGGAAGAAATTGTATTGCATGTCACTGACATACTGATAAAGTTTTGAGAAGTCAGCAAGAAATGTAGAGCTAAATATCAGAGTAAGTTATCAAGCACCAATAATATTACTGATGCTTTTCTTTCACTTTCAGGTACAGGGAAAACATCTTGTGCTCGTGTAATTGCTAATCAATCGGTATGCCATTGCCTACTTACTAAAGCTTCTACTACTAGCTTTTTTGTCACTTTTGTTCGTATTTTGCCTGCACAAAGAGAGCGGTTGTCTGGCCTTTGTTTTATCAGCCTGTGAATTCCTAACTTCTCTGGGATTTTTTTTTTCATATATCATACCACATTAGATAAGTTTCCCTTATATCTGCACAAATGTATAGTCTTGAATCAACATTTTTCCTAACGAGCGCATGTCTCCATGGCAGGGTGTCCCAATGTTATATCTGCCACTGGAGGTTATCATGTTAAAATATTATGGTGAAACTGAGTGGTTATTGGGAAAATTGTTTTCACTTGCTAATGAAATTCCTAATGGTGCCATCATTTTTCTAGATGAGGTAATTTACACAATAAGAAATAGGTAGCTTATAAATGTAATCTTTGCTTTCATATTTTCACTCTTTTCTTTTGTGACTTATTGCAGGTTGATTCTCTTGCTACTGCTCGTGATACCGAAACACATGAAGCAACGAGAAGAATGTTATCTGTGTTGTTAGTTGTTACTGCAGGTAATTATGGGGGTCTGTATTTTTTCATCTAATAAAATAAATAATTATGGTTTAAATAATGTTTGCTATCTAGTACTGCCTCTGTCCCAATTCACGCGTTGGTTTGAATTGGCAGAAAGTTTTAAGAGAAGTTTCGGCTTATGTAATATTCCAATTTTATGCTGGAGTTATATATGTCAAGGTCATATCAAACAAAAATAAAAATAAAAGAGGAAATGTTTCCTTATGACGCGTAGTTCCATTTTCTGTGTTTTTTCATGGTCCGACTTGTTGAACTAGTCTATACCTTGCTAGTTCTGATAAACAAGTTTGTGACGGTTCTGTATGATTTACTTCTGTGCAGATTGATGGATTTGAGCAGGAGATGAAAGTAGTGGTTGTTGCTGCAACCAATAGAAAACAAGACCTTGATCCTGCATTACTTAGGTATCTAAGTTTGCTGGTTCCTCTGTATTTCAAATAGCACGTGGATCTTTAGATGCTTGTCTAACTTCATTTTTATTTATCTACCTTCAGTCGGTTTGATTCCATTATCACTTTCGACCTACCTGATCAGCAGACTCGTCAGGAAATTGCGGCTCAGTATGCAAAGCATTTGATAAAGTACGAGTTGGTTGAATTCGCCTCAGCTACTGAAGAGTGAGAACAGAGAATCTTGCAAGCCTAAATGTTTATTCGAAAAACATTGATTGTGCAGAAAAAATTAGACCCTCTTTCCTTTTGTTTAATACGTGAAGTGATTTTTTTTTTGCATTGATCGATGCAGAATGTCTGGTCGGGATACAAGGGATGTGTGCCAGCAAGCGGAGAGGCATTGGGCATCAAAGGTATCCTGAATCAACTAAATTAGTTTGCATTCCTCTTTGAATTTGATTAGTTATTTTATGTGTCAAAAAACAGATTAACCGAGGGCAAGCACAGAAAAAAGATGAAGAAAACGGGTCTCTTCCACCTCTCCAAGAATACATAGAAAGTGCTCTGGAAAGTCGAAACGCCTCGCTTAGTGTTGCAAATCAGAACCGAAATCCCAACCCTTTTTCAAAGAAACCTCAGTCTGATTTTTTGTGAAGTGTCTTGTTCATATCAGATAAGTAGTTCCCCAATAGATTTTCAGTATCGTGTAATAATGTACATATCTAAAGATTTTATTTCAATGGGGATTAAGGTCTCTTCTTGACATAAATTATGGTAGAACCATATTAAAAATAGAATTATTTCTACATAGACGTTGGGTAACCAGTCTTACATGGACTCTTTTCATTTCTACACAGCCCGTGTAGGAATCAATTGAAGGAAAAGCAAAGAAAAGAATAAGATGTGTTCCTTCGCTGCCCCAAGGATATGGAGTACACGACAAAGTTGTTATAACCTTTACAGCTTTTTCTTGTCATATGCAGCTATATTTTGCGGTTCACATTCAGGACTAAACAAGCGAACCAGCAAAGCTGTGGTTGCACTCATCGAGGCAGCACCACAAGCAGCCCACCTTAGACTTCGAGGAACTGTGATTCTAGGACCTTGCATACAATCAAAGACCATACATCAGTATTCTGTGGTGTATAAAGGAAGAAGAAAGCCATTTCACCGTGAAACTTAAGCAAGAATCTGCACGTTTCTATGTACTAGTGACATCTTGCATCTTGAAATCAAGGCATTTTGCCACCAAAAATTGTCCTGGAGATCTTTTTTATGACAAAAAAGAAGCACTTCATGAAGCCTGCCAGAACTTGATTGATTTATTGCCTTTCTACAACTTTTGATCAATTAAATATACTTGCTTAATCTCCTCAAATCTTTTAGCAGGAGAAAACATTTGGTTAAGGATTGTTCACGTAGGGGAGACAAACACAAGAAAAATTTCTACTTCGACCCAAATAATCTGCAAATCTGAAAGCAATACTTCGAGAACCTAATTTATAACAATACTTCACGAAGCTCATTAATAAATGTAAATGGTATGCTAATGAAAGATTTCGACAAGGCTAAAATAAAGAAGAATATCATAAGAAATGAAGAAAACAAAAGCAGGAAATAGGATTGGTACTCAAACTTTCTCCTAAATGTGTGCGGAACTCAAGAAACAGGCACAATAGGGGAGAGGGAAATTTGAAAGGTGGCAATATAAACATACCATAATGCAAGCGACAAAGGATCCAAAATCCTAATGCCCCTCCAACGCTAAAAATGCCAGCAGTTTGCCGTGTCAACCTGGAGCAACATTTTGCATCTGACCTCATAAGTTCCCCATCTGAAAATCCAAGCATGCGCCTTAGTGCCATTTTGCTGTGCTCTTCTAAATATTCAATTTTTCCCACCAAAGCCACTACACAAACTTAATTTGAGTCTGCCATGAGAATACCAGTTGTTAAAAGAGGTACTCTTAATTTGCTAAATATTACACATATGGATGACGGTCATTCATATAAAAGAAAAGGCCAGATTGAGAAAAGGTTAAAAACAATAACTTAACATTAAGCCAATGGTTGTTGGATGATAAAAATTTGTTGTGTATGCACGCGACTACACTCCAATTTCAGAAAGAGAAATGCCATCAACTTTTTCTTTGTTAAGTAAATTGAATTTGAATTCCCAGAACGAGCACAGGTCCTTGGAGTATTGGATGGTGTTTTAATACACGTTAAAGTAAAAGTTAACTGAGACATTTCATCAGATGCCGCAAAGTATGAACAAACAAACAACTATTTTCAGAATAAATATGCGAAATCCGCAACAGAAACTTCTTTACTGATTGAGCTTCGACGGGGTTTTGAGATGATTTCAGTAAACTGCAAAAAATGATAAAAAAAAAAATTTAAGATTTTAATGTTGGAATGAATTAGGTTTAATCATTCAACGTTTCAGGATGCAAAGTATGCAGATGTGGGCTAATTTCATCGTAGGTAACGGACCATGTGAGGGTCTGGGAAAGATGGAGACTGAAACATATGGTTTCAATCCAAGAAAATGGCCATCTTCATATATGTCGATCATAGCCAACAGTTCTCCCTACTACTAAATTAATCTTTATTTGAACACATGAATGTCAAAAGCTAAAATGAATGAACATCTTGATCTAAAGAACAGTCTCAACTTCTAACAATTAAAGTTTTCAATATAGTTACTACGTGCACTTGTGCAATTGATCATATACAATAACCAATTATATAAGCCGACCAAGCTACAATTCTATAAGCCGACAAGGTTTCAAATATTTTCAATATATTCAATATCAAGTTAGGGCAAGCCATAGCTTACTTGAGAAGTAGAAAATCGAATTACTTGAGAAGTAGAATTTCAACGAAAATTATGGAATCACAATTCACACCCTTGAGAATTCCACCGTCACATCTCACCAGCCTGAAATAAAAATTTAATACTTCATTGGGAGAAAATCACAAGGAAAAGAAATATTCAGGAATAAGGAATCAAAAGCAAAGTCACCAACAGCAAAGTCATGAGCAATCAAGGGGAAAATATTAAGGCAACATAATATGTCTATGAAATACCTAATATACGTCTGATAAGGTTAATTTGCAGTCAAGGAGATGAGTATACACTATAATTAGAATCTGAAACTTTTGGCAAAAGTGATAATACTGGTCCAATTCCAAACCATCAATTTTGGCAAAAGAAAAATATTGGTCCAAACTATGAGCAGCCAGCAGGCAACAGGAATGAGGAATCAAGAGTAAAATTGGTCCAAACCTCCCAAATTAAATCCTTGATTCCCTTCCATGAAAATTGAAAAATAGAATTCTAACCAAAATCCTAAATCAATTAAACGATTTTAAACCCCTACGCTGCAGCTCTACTCCGTTGGAAACTTGGATAGATACCTCCGGCTGGGCAAACATCAACGGGTGGCTGGAGCCTGGAGGTGGGGACTGCGGACTGGCCGGAGGACTGGGCAGTTGCGGCGTCGCGACTCACGCGGTTAGGTCGTTGGGGTTGAAAAAGGTTGTGAAATGTTTAAAACTTGTGGTTTGTGAAAGAGTGAAGGGTAGGGAATGGAAGGGAAGGAGGACTAGGGGAGTGGCGACAAGGTCGACTGGTCGTTGGAAGAGAAGAGACGGCGTCGGCGTCGTGGTCGGAGTCCGGTTGAAGGCTTGAGTGAAAATTGATTTTCCATTTTGTAATTTAAAAAAATAAAATTATAATTGGGCCAAAGATGAGGCCCATCCGGTATTGGGCCTGATTGCAAACAAAAAAATTTTGAGCCAACAATAGGACCCCTCTAGTTTTCGGCTCGACTGTTGGAGGCGCATGCCTCATTCGCCTCACCACTGGACCGGGCCACTGACTACTTCACGCGAAAGTCAGGTCTAATATGGTGAGATTTTGGGTATTGTCCCCGTTCTTTGAATCCAACTTCAAGTAATGTCGGCCAGCAATTTGTCAAAACACAAAGAAAATCGCTGATGTTGATTAGCCCGCTGCAAAATGACACATATTTCTTGCATTTTAGGGGAAGTGCGTATTGGTACTAGTTTGGCATTGAAGTAGGGAAGAGAATGTGATTGCTAATCTTCTACAGCAGAGCCACCACCTGCGTCGGTGGCGATGGAGAAGCCAAGTAATGTGTTGGAGGATATTTGTTATTCCGTTGATTTACGAGAAAGTCTATTATTCTTAGGCTATTGTCGTATCTGAAAGCAATTATTTCTCTCGTCATTTTCATTTTGAAACCAAAACTTCAGAATTTATGCATTTCTACCAAGGTTTTACTACTACCCACGTAACAAATCCCAATATGTAAAGATTGCTATGGATGCTGCCATGGGCAGACCGAGATCAATTTTTTGTGGGGTCAAAAATGAGAATTTAAAAATGTTTAGGGTAAAAAAAAAAAGGAAAGGAAAACTCAAAAAAAAAAATTTGTGGGGTCAAATGACCCCATGTGGGTCCGCCCCTGGATGCTGCCATGATAACTCCAGCAGTTGTGTGCAAAGAAAATTGGCGAGGAAGAATGTGTGGAGAAAATGAGGGGGTAATATTGGGTCGTGAGTCTTGCTATGTACACCACAAAATGGTGTAATATTTTATTTTTAATTTTTATTTGGTTATGGTTATAATTGTATTTTTTTTATTGTGTAATTATTAAAAACATGTTTTAATTGTCGTGTAGTATAATGTGTTGCACCAAGTAAATTTTATGATGTTAATATAATTACCTAAAGTAAAATTGACGAAATCAGAAGGAAATGATTATGTGCTCAAAGAATAATTGGCCCTTGTTTGAGCTACATTATTTTTTTCATTCTCATTCTTCTATTCATTTTTAATCACACGTTTTTCAATAAAATAATATTTTACATCGTATCGATAACTTTTCTTTCTTTTTCAACCATATATTCTCCATTAATCTACTATTCTAAAATATATTATTCTAAAATAATGTGGCTTAAATACACCTTTTGTTTGGGATCTTTCAATTATATCATTTGGAACGATAACAATGATTTGCTCAATAAATACAGAGAATTAGATATTTTGCGTCAATTGCCTTTTTCTTAACAATGACACTAATTACTTTTTTCAAAAAAATAAGAGTGCATTTGATTAACAATATTTTTTTATAAAAATTTCTTTTTTTTTTCAGTCAAATTCTTACTTTTGTGTTGTTTAACTAATATTTTTTTTATTTCTTACTTTTGGTCATGTGTTTTAGACAGGGGCGAGACTAGCATTCTAGTTTAGTTAGGGCGGAGAACGTTGACTGTTGACCGTTGACCGACGATCGTAATTGTCGAAAATATAATTCAATAATTATGTAAATGAGTTAAAATGTAAAAAATATATAAATTCTCATTTCTCATAATTCATAAATCACAAATTCACAAAAACCTTAAGGAAAAAAAAAAAAGAAGGAAGGGAAAACGGAGAGCGAAACTTGAAAGTTGAAATCGAACTGAAACGATTCATTCACCACCGACAATTATGAAAGTCTCTATCACTTAGCTTCTTAGAATTAATGGTATATTAAGATGTATAAAGTGGAATAAATTAGTTAATTAACTGGTATGTATTAAATTTTATATCGATTTGATGATGCTAACAACAACTTTAGAATTTCTTTTAGTTTTCTATATATAGTTTGCAGGCTTTCAATTTTCTCTCAAGATTAGCTTATAAATTGTTCTTAAAATGGGTTCAAGAGGTTTTAGAATATGGATTATGATATCCATTGTAGTATCAAATATCAATAATTATGAAATCCCAAAATTTGGTTATGGGCGACAAAACTAAAGGACAGATGCCAAAGGCGCTCACCGTTCACCACCGATCTCGTCGATCGGCGGCATCACAAACAGCAGGTCCGCACTCCGCAGCATTCACTTTTCTGGTCATCTTCCTCTCCTGCCAGTTTTCAATTCCAAAATTGGATCAGGTTTTGTGGCTAATGAACTCATATATCCATTAATCTGGTGGACCAATAACCATGGATTGGGCCTTTTTTTTAAAGGCCCAAACATTTAGAAAGGAAAAAAATAAAAAATTTCAGGCCCAATGGCCACTCATTCTTGGCAGGCGCAGCAGGCGTCCTACATTTCTTCCCGACGGTTGGCAGACGGCGACCTGAAGGCTGAAGCTCCTGGTGGATTCAGCACGGGCGGTCGCGGGGCTGGCCAGATACTGGGTCTGCCCTTGATTTTAGGGGAAGCAGAATTTTATTTTTCAAACAATTCACTCTTTCTACCATCTCCTCTTTCTCATTTACCTATCAATAAAAAAATGAACAAGTATAATATTTTATAGATTGAAAATTAAACCAATTAAATACATTTAATTAATAATTTTCATATAAATAAGTTTTATTTAATTCAATTAGCTAGAACTTATTTCCTTTCCTTCCAAATTTCATGCCTACAATCAAACCTACCCTAATTTTCTATATTTTAAATTGTTGAAAATAAACTAAGTAAGTGTGTGCGCGCGCACATTATTTGGAAGAATATATTTTAGAATAGCAGAGTGATGAAGAATGTGTGGTTAAAAAAAAGAAAAAGTTATTGATTTGATGAAAAATATTATTTTATTAAAAAATATATGATTAAAAATGAGTAAAAGAATAAGAATGAAAATTTTTAAGAGTCGAGCTAAAATTGACATTTTTTATTCAAGAATTATGATAATCAGATAGTCCTAATAAGAAGGCAAAGAGTCACCGTATCACACACACTTTTCTTCTATCAATATCCCCAATTCTAGATCATAGAAAATTATAGTAATCATGTCTTCGCGCGACAAGAAACCCTCAAAACCCTCGAGCAGCCGCGCTGGCGGCATACGGACCCTCTCCGACTTGAATCGGCCCTCTGGCCATGACTCGGACAGCGACTCTGATGGCCCACAGGAGTACTACACCGGTGGCGAAAAGAGGTCCATATTTAATTCCGGAAAGAGAAAAAAAACCCTATAGTGTTATCTCGCTTGTGATTCTACTAATCATTAGTTTTTCGTTACATTTATGGTTGAATGGAAGTGTTTGTGTGTCATTTGGGGGTTGATTTTGTGTAGGATGTGATTAGGGTTGTTGTAAATTGGGTTTTTCTACTACGGAAAAAATGTTTAATTGGATTAAATTGTTTTCGTGTATCTGGGCATGATTTTGAGTGGGGGTGTGATTAGGGTTGCTATGAATTGGGTTTTCCTGTTATCTTATCTGTTCTCTTTTCCTTTTGTTTCTCCTATTTGAAATTAATACTATGGCATTGAATTTTCGATCTAAGATCCCGATTATATATTTTAAAGTTTGAAAATTGAATATTTCTGTATGTAGTTGAAGAATATAGACAGTAAAATTATTGAACTTGAGTTGTACGTGGGGCAATTTCTTTGTTGCTACATGTGCTCAAAGGTAATATCTCTTGTAATCCTCTAGTAATGTGACACAGCTAGGATCCTGAGACTAGTTGATAGTCTTGTCGAAGGCTGAGTGCATGTTTGGGAAAAATTATAAACTCCTTCTATTTTAAAGTCAAATCTAGATATTACTTTTAACAACACATTCACAACTACTAACTACTTCCTATCCACATATGTGAAATTTGAATATTTCTATATGTAGTTGGAGCACACATTTGAAAGATTGAGCTTGAGTTGTATGTAGGGCAATTTTGGTGTTGCTACACGTGCTCAAAGCTAATACGTCTTGTTATCCTGTAATAATGTAACATAACTAGGAGCCTAGGACTAGTTGATATTCTTTTCGAAGGCTAAGTGCACGTCTGGGAAATATTATGTTTCACAACTACTATCTAATTATTATCCACACATTTTTGTGGGACCCATTACTCTTTTTCACTATAATTCCATTATAGTTTCTCCTGGACAGGCACCAAATCAGTTCACTGTTCAAGTTACACACAAATTTTGATAAGTTGGTTTCTTTGGAGTTAGGACAACACGTAAATGAAAATATCAATTTTTTGAAATCTTGAAATAACCTCCCGGGCCTTTGCAATTCATTAAATTTCTATATTGATAAAATTAGCTTATAGATGCATATTGGACTGTCTAACATTTAATTTTGGGAGTCTGAGAAATTAGTAAATATTATGACTCAATTTATTTCCAATAATAAGAGCTCCTTTAGGTATAGAAAACGACTCCGGCACTTGTAACCCATATCTTTGACATTTCGAAACACCTTCGAGATACATAGCCTTTGCCTAAAAAGGGATTTAGGGACCTAATTTTTCATCTTGACATCAATGCTTGATAAAAATTATGGGTTAAATATCATATAAGCCTCGAATAAGTTCTTAATATATTTTGAACTAGATTAAGTATCCTTAGGGCCTGCTTGGGAGTTTTATTTTCACTGGTTTTGATAGAAACCATTTACGAGGGGCTGGAAGAACCTATGCTTGTTAGATTTTTTGGGCATCGGTTTTGGATGGTTTAAAAACCACCCAAAAATCTGTAGTATAATTTTGACCGTTTCTCTCAACTCACCAAATTGGTGGTGTTTGGTCGTTTCTCATATTCTTTTCTAATTTTACCCTTTATAAAATAATTATTTCCAACAAACATATTTTGTTTAAAAATAACTTATAAATAAAAATATACTAACTAAAAAAATTATTTATATTCAAAAAAAGAAAAATTATAATGAAAAAATTACTTAAGCTAAAAAATTATTTTTGTGTAAAAATCTTACTAATAAGACAAAAAATCACTTATAAAATATAAAAATCTACTTATAAGTAAAAAATTTACTTATATGTAAAAATTATTTAAAAGTACAAAATTAACTTATTATTATAAAGTTTATATATAACTAAGAAATGCTAACATAAAATTTTAGTAAATATTTAATTTTACTTTTTAAGTTAAATATTAACTTATATGTAAAAAAACTACATACAAGTAAAATATGACTTATAAGTAAACAATTTCATACAAGAATCATAAACTCAAGATTTTATTGAAGGATGTATATGTAACTTTACATTTTAAAAAGTGGATTATAAACTCCCAAGCAAGGCTTTGATTGTTTTAAAAAACCACTATTAAAATCACTCATAACTGATCCGCTCATAAATGCTCAAAATCGGTACTTTAAAAAACGCTCATAACCAACCAGTACGCTGGAACTCCCAAGCAGACCCCTAAGAAAAGAAAATTTTCAAATTTTTGAACTCGTTCTCAATATGTGATTTGACGGTTTTTAAGTTTGCTGCTTTGATGGTTGTGGGAAACAATGTAGCATTGTTTTTAGTTAAGAATAAAAATGGGTTGGAATCTAGTGCATAGAATTCTTTGTTGTTTTATTGCAGCCTGCGATAGTTTTGGTTCCTTGAAATAATTTATTGAATCTTGATTATTAGAGCGCTGACTGTATCCTATCACCCTTCATATCATTGAGAATGTGAAATGGATAAAGTTGCATGATTGTCGTTGCTCTTGAGCCGTTTTACTTGGTAAATTTTAGTTTTATAATTCTAGAATACGTAAATTTTATAGATTAATGTTGAAAGGAAATCATCATTCAATGAAATTCCTATTTCAAATTCAAACTCTAGTTTTCGGTGAAAACACCAAGGTTTCTCATGATTAGTTATGGTGAGCAATTTATTACTGGAATTCGTACTGCCGTCAGCTTCAGGTTTAGGGACATAACCCAATCTTTTGTCATGCCTTCTTATTTCTGTGTCTTCTAGTCTTTTGAGTTTATAACTTACAGTTGTGCAAATTAAGATTTAGAGATTACTCAAATCGAATTTAATGTTCTAAGTTAGTTATCATTACTCTCTCTATTCTTCTTAAAAAAAAAAAATGTAGAAGAAGAAAAAGAAGAAGAGAATGAAATGAAAAACAAGAACAAAGTAAAAACAAAGCAGGGAAAAGTGCCTAGCTTTGAATTTAGCCTGTGTTACATCACAATTAGTGAACATCACTTGCATTCCTTCTTAGTTCTTTTTGGATGTTCAGTGTGCTAATCAAATCCTTGAACTGTTTGCCCGAGTCTGCTAGGTGGCTTATTGTTGCTTGAAGTTATTGAATCTGATCTACACTTTTTTTATATTATCATTTTCTCCACACATCATTTCTTCACTGCCTTCCTCTTTGCTGTTGGAAAACGGCGCCATGTTTTTGAAATCTCATTCTGTTGATATGTCTGATGCATCGCAATCAATTGACCTATTAATGATAAAATTTGCAGTGGTATGCTTGTCCAAGATCCTTCAAAGGGTAATGATGTGGATGCAATTTTTGATCAGGCGAGGCAGTTGGGTGCTGTGCAAGGCCCCATGGAAAATCTTAATCCATCTTCAAGCTCAAGAAGCTTTACTGGGCCTGGAAGGTTACTCTCGGGCGAAACTGCGCCATCTGCTGCTCCCCAGCAGCCTGAGTCAGTTGTACACAACATTGTTTTCTGGAGAAATGGTTTCACTGTTAATGACGGACCTCTGAGGAGGTTGGATGATCCTGAAAATGCACCTTTTCTGGAGGTAACAGGCAATGATTGTTAAAACTTGATAAAGTTCTTAAAAGAAGAAGTAACTGGAATATGACATTAGATCTTCTTGGAATGATGTTTCTGATTATCATGCTTGACTAACAAACTGCTGGCGGCCACTATATTTCAGCATCTCACATTCGTTAAATGTTCCTTCTCATTTTTTTCCCCTTTTCAATTGCTTGTGCTTACTTCTTCTTTCGTTGCAGCTGAGAAGTTAGTTTAGACTTTGATCATGTCGATGTTTAGGGGAGGATTGTTAAAACAACAAATTTCCTGAACACAAAAGTTGTTTACATCTCATAAAATAAACAGCACCACTCCAAACCAAAAAGAAACAATAATTTGATATTATTCTTGGAGTGTTGTTCAGGACGTGATGACGTGTAATGACATTTTATTGCAGAGCATCAGAAAATCTGAGTGCCCGAAAGAGCTGGAACCTGCAGACAGGAAATCATCTGTTCACGTGAATCTCATAAGGAGGGATGAGAATTGCCCTGTAAGTTTATGCTGAATCTTCTTGTGTTTCCTTAAGCCTCCCTATCTTTTATGGGCATAGGCACACGAGTTTCACATTCATTCCATTTCTTTTTTCGTGATTGCACATCTACATTTTCCTTTGATGTAACTTTTGAGAGTATTGAATGACAATACCGGCGCACTAAATGAGGCTATTATTTATGGGGAAGAAGAGGCAGTTTAATAAGTTCAAATACGCAATTTATCTATTGTGAAAATCCTTTTGACTTTCCAATTAGTGACTCTACCTTTGTTATAAATGCTTGTGAATGTGAAAGAAATCAAGGAAATAAGTAATTATAAATGCTCGTGAATGTGAAAGAAATCAAGGAAATAAGTAATTACATTCTCTTTCATGCATTTGCAGGAACCAGAGAAACGTCAGGTTCCATTTCAAGGTATGGGTAGAACTCTAGGAAGTAGCTCCTCTACTGAGACTGTGGTCGAGTCATCTGTTTCTGCTCCCCTTAGAACTGCTCCATCACCTTCTGTAGGCTTGGTGGTGGATCAATCACTGCCTTCCACCTCAATTCAGCTTAGATTGGCTGATGGAACGCGAATGGTAGCACGCTTCAACTATCACCATACAATAGGTGATATCCGTTCCTTCATTGATGCATCTAGGCCTGGAGGAACCAGTACTTATCAGCTGCAATCAGTTGGATTTCCTCCCAAGGTTCTTGCCGATCCGAACCAGACAATTGAGCAAGCCGGGTTATTGAATTCAGTCGTTATTCAGAAACTGTGATTGGCTATATGAAATTTGTTTCTCATTTTCTCATAAAATTTACTTCCATTTGGAATCAAACTTTTATCATGTTGAGGATTGATGTTTCTAATTTCTAAAAGCTACATTTATGTTTGGAGTTGAAGATAAATTATGTATAAAAAAATCATTTTGAATAGCTGCTCTGTTCAACTACGAATTCAGTCTACTGGGAGAAAGCTTTACATTTTCTGGGGCAACACTTTTGTGAATCCACCGCTGTTCCCATGTCTATATTTTGCTGAATGTGTAGCGTTTGCTTTTCTAATGCAACATCTGATGGAATATTTGACTTTAGGGGTTAATAGGGTGTGAGCAAAAATTATCAAACCGATTCGAAATTGTCGGGTTGGGTCAACTTCGACCTGTCAATCATACTTTTTGAGCTATCGTGGTTTGGTTAGGTTTTGAAAATTCGAAATTGACCTGTCAAGGCTCGGCTGGCCCGTATGTGCACGAGCTCGGCTCACGAGCTCGTAATATTTTTTTAAATAAAATAAACTTTGACTTGGATGAGCCCACGAGTCACTGGCTCGCCTAACGAGCCAGCCTGCTCGGCTCATGATTTGAC
>CAIGRB010115373.1:59133-77896 GCA_903798255.1 Fraxinus quadrangulata
GAAATGTGAGTTGTGAGGCCAGGCCAACCAGCAAAGCAAGATGGTAAGGATTATGAGTGAAAGGTGTGGCTGCTTGCGAGCCATACTGGGTGGGTAGGGTGGTGGTATGCTGAGCCCCTCCATCACACACCTATACGCTAGCCAATCTGAAATGTGTTGTAATAGGCCAAAACACAATGGCCCATCAAAATGGATGGATCAATGGAATAATACACACATATACAACATTTAGATTATCATTTCATAATAATGTTTACTAGGTACAAACTCAAGTAGATAATTTTTGGTTGGCTCATATTCAATTATTTTTGAGAGAGAGAGAGAGAGAGAGAGAGAGAGAGAGAGAGAGAGAGAGAGAGATGATTCTCTTGTGAGCAAGATTAAAGATGAAGAGTTGCCAAATCAGAATACGATATTAAGCGAAGTTAACATCCAGTACGTCAACAATTGGGAGAAAAGTATATACCTATCGCAAAATAAAGGGACTATAAACTCGAACTGCAAGTGACATAATTGCATTTTTTATGCTTCCTTCTATCGTCCTTGTCCATTTCCACTGCACGATTTTGTGCAAAATTCGACAAGCTTGCCACCACAGCTGGATTACTTGTTATGGCAAGTCAGTTGCTTCATGATATGGAGTCTTGAATGCAAAACCTGAGTCGTCACTAGACCTTCTTTGGATAATGCTCGCCCTTTGCATCAAGCGAACCAGTGCTTGCACAACCTCAGACATGGGGGGCCTAAACTCGGGTTCAGGCTGTATGGGAAATGATAATTATATTTAAAAGGCACCGGAGATCAGTAAAAGGCCAAGACTAAGACTTAACCACAAGCACATAATAATTTTGGCACCCAAACCTTACCTGGACACAGAGGGCAATAATGTCTGCAAACCGGGACAAAGATTTTGCAGGATACATGCCATTTAGTGAAGGGTCAACCATCTTTGCTAAAGAATCAATGTCATGAAGTTGAGGAGTGGCCCATCTCACAAGAGACTGTTCTGATCTCACTCTTGAACTGCACCACAAGCCAGGGAAAAAAGAAGGGAGAACGGAGAAGGCAGAATTAAGAGAGTGAAGAAATCCTGAGAAGTTTTCGAGAATAAACAGCTATCGCCAAATCATCTAGGATTAGGTTTACCTATCAAGTGGCTTCCGACCTGTCAGAAGCTCCAACATAACCACACCAAAGCTATATACATCGCTCTTTACAGTGTATATTCCAGATAAGGCAAACTCAGGAGCACTGTAACCGAATGAACCAACCATATGGGTTGATGAAATCTGTCAAAATAGTAATGAAAGTCAGAATATCAGAAGCTATTTTGGTCGGCCCTGTGGCTATTGCAGCATCAAAGTCTGATTGCCAGTGTTTCAGATCATTGCAAAGAACTAGTACACATAAATCATCCAGTAACAATTCTTATCTTAACTAATACTTTCCAGGAAGTTTAAAAGCAATTCAATTTTTACTTCCTGTAGGATTTTTCCAACTAGGAAGACTTGAATAAACTTTCCAATATCCCTTCACATGTCAATTACATCACATAATATGTATCCGAACAATCATCTCATTGAAAGGCCAACAACAAAATCACAAAAGTACCTAAACTGATCTACAAATATTTACCCCAATCGATTTACCTGTCGTTCTGTGTTTGGAGTCAAAGCAGCTAATCCACAGTCTGATAAATGGGGATTGAGCTCTTCGTCTAGTAAAATGTTTGCCGATTTGAAGTTTCTATGTACAACAGAAGGTAAACACACTTCATGCAAGTACCTATGCAAAGAAGCCTCATTTTAGTGAGCAAACTCCACGAGAGAAAGAGGGAGGGGGGAGGTTCTCCAAAACTGAATACATGTGTTGCATACTCTAAAGCCCGAGCAGTGCCAAGTGCTACTCTAACCCGTGCATTCCATGTAAGCATCTTGCTCCTCTCATCAGCAAAGTGCAGCATATCATGCAAGCTACCATTTCCAATGTAATCATAAACCAGAAGACGTTGTCCATGCTCTGCACAATATCCAGCCAGCTGAACAGTGTTGGGGTGCCTCAGGCGTGACATATTTGAAACAGCTTCAACAAAATTATCTTCCTCCTGTAGTGACAGTGCTGCACTGTCTATCTTCTTAATAGCCATAATCTGAAATAAATCATGCATCAGAACATTCAGTTCACCCTTTCGAATTGTTTAAGAGGCNAAGTGTCATGCCACAGTTTCCTCATCTCGATGCTAGGTCATCTGAACAAGGTTTTTTTTTTTTTTGTGGTGAGAAAAAGATCCTATTCATCAGCATCAACAGCTCTTTAAAGCAAGCAGTTAATTATCCATATTGAGTGTGAATCTCATCTGAACTATTAAAAATGGGAATTCGGTTTAGACCATTATAGAGTTGCTATTTCCAAGCAGGAGAGTAATAAATTTCACTTGCTTAAATTGCATATTATTTGACCGTTCGGCAATCAAATAAAGAAATTATAAATGTACTCAGGTATGTTATAGCCACGAGAAAATGAGATTACCTTTCCATTGGGGAACTCTGCTCTGTACACACGACCAAGAGAACCTTCACCAACTAGATTTTCTTGACTAAAGCTATTTGTTGCAGTTTGAAGAGCAGCAACTGTATAAGAAGTGGCAGTTACCGGCGACATCATTCTTTTTATAGATCCATTTTTCCCTTGTATTCTTTCAATTGTCATCCTTTCTGCTGGCAGAGGCTTTAAATCAGCTGCTGAAACTGTAGACATTGCCCTTTGCTCTTGCATTTCCATATTCACTAGAAACAAAGTAGAGGTCGATAGTGAATAAATTTTAATGCCACCTAAAATATGAACATATATGAAAGCACAAAAAACATGCAAAGATACTTAGAATATTAGAAATATTTGTAAACAGATGAGGATCTTGAATCTTCAGATTCACAATATATTGCAAAATTCACATAAAAGATAAAAGTAATAAGTACTTCATTACACCCACCCAGTTGGGGACCAGTTAAGTTCAGGTTGCCGGTAAACCAAATTTATGATTATCATTATGCAATATTATTACAATATAAGAATGGTTGTCATTACTCAGTTGAAACAACTAGAACAAGAAGTGAACTAGTAAAGACCTAAATAAAGTGGAATACGGTAAAAAGAAACAAGGATGGTAGTGATTGAAGCTTTAGAAAGAACTACACGTTATAACAAGTTGCATATGACTATGCCAAATAACCAGAATCTGTTGACCTTTATTACTGCACATTACACATTCAGAAAATATTAGATAATGTTGTTCAATACTATCAGGATGTTCATGACAGATAAAATTGGTTTGAGAGGTAGTATGATTTAGCCTAACCATATATTTCTTAGGAAAATTAACAGATAACTTTAAAGAAACAACTCAGGAGCATGAGATCCTGAACCTATGTGCAGAAAATTTAGTAGGAAAAGCTACAATCAGGTTTAATAAAGGAAACTGGAGTATTTTGAAGCAAATCGGACTACTCTTTGTAGTTTGGAGAACATGAGAACTGACTTGTGTCAGTAGTAAAAGAGAACAAAAGCTAAAATGAAATATATCAATATTTACACCAAACCTAAGTTGAAGGGACATGGATATGCGACATGGAAACAAAATGACATGGACACGCCAACACGTGATTTTTCGTAAAAGTAGAACGCAGACCTGTCGATTTAAATTCATATATTATATCTTTATTTAGTGTGTCTGACACTTGAGTGAGGGGTATCTCTAAAGGATCCTTCTAGGTCAGCAATCCAAAAATATAGAAAAAATGGGACAAGGGCACACAGGAGGAGTATTGGTGCATAGCATCAAACTATTATCAAAGACAAGCTACCATCCAAATATCAGGTCTTTATTAACAAATGAGAAGTTTCTAAACTAACTTATTATTGTGATGATAGGAAGTGGCTACCTTTATCTGTGCTGACAGGAAGACTTGCTGCTGAGGGTGGTCGTGCAACAATCTCCTTCTTGTTGCCCCTTCGAAGGCAAAAAACAAGTGCAAGCACAACGACGAGTACTGTCAGTGAAGATCCTATAACTATACCTACAATAGGTCCAGTACTCAACCCATTCTTTGTATTTCCGCTGTGTTGATTAGAAGGTGGGCCATCAGAATCCCGAGAATGACCACTAGGAGGAGAGCGATTTCTGTTATTGTGAGAGCTACCCGGAGGTGGCGAGGTGTATGGTGGTGGCGGTGGAGCTGGGCCATTGGTAAATGCATTTCCATCATATCTGTTTTTGACATACAAGGCACACGAACAAAATAAGAGCATTATAATTACACGAAATATTGAAATGCATGCAATCACTCACATAAAATTAGGGAGAGAGCTTAGTTCCTTTGGTATCCACCCACTAAATTGGTTGTTGGCAACATTTCTGCAGAAGAGAATATTAGTAAAAATATTTACATGATAACCTCAATGGTTTCAGGAATCCAAACAAGAGAGCAAAAGGGTGTGGGGAGATCTTTACAAGTTAGTCAAAGGCAAACCAACTAAGATGTTGAGAGAACCAGTAAGTTGGTTGTTTTGCATATGGCTGCCAAAAGAGAAATATTCAGATGAATTAAGCAATGAACACAGCGCACACAAAAGAGAAATGGAGAGAGAGAGAGAGAGAGAGAGGATAAAATTTAGTAAGTTATCATTTTGATACTCACAGAGTGGAGAGATTTGTCAAAGAATTGAAGGAAGGTGGAAGATCTCCAGTGAAATTGTTGAATGATAAATCCCTGCAATGGCCTCATATCAATGGATACTTCCAAACAGGATTGAAACAGATCCCTGGACACTAGTGTGGCTTTGAAATGTGAAATCATAATAATAACTACCTTTCAAAATACAATACCATGAAAGCAAGGTTTACCAGGAAGGGTTTTGGCATTAAGAAAATATTTGCTTGCTTCAAAAAGGGGGCATTATTCTCCTAATTGTGCCGATCTACTAGACCACTTGTTAAAGTAAATTTGGTCAAAGAAAATTGAGTGAAGTTGCAATTGAAGTTCTCATAAATGACAAACACTAAGCATTATTGTACTTTCTAATACAATATACTGTCTCATATTCAGATAGAAAAAGTAAAAATGGTACTACGATCTTGAAATGTTCCTATTTTTCTTATTACATTTACCATTTGTATAAAGGACAACTAAAGTCGTGGTCATTCAAAAAATCAGATATAAATGGTCATGCAGATTAATTAACTTATAATGCACCTGATGGAGATTCTAGGAGAAATATGATTAAAATAGAGTTTGCTTTAGACTAAGTTTGATTGGTTTTTGATTAACTAGGATTTTGATATCTGATATACTTGTGATGTATCAAAAGCTCTCATACAGTAACATTTACAACTATGAAATGGAAAACTAGGGCTTCAATTTACATACAATGGAAATTAATTATTTAACGAGATTAAAATTTCTCTCTTCCAGATTCTCCTCTTTTTCTCTCTTATTTTGTTAGTTCTGCATCAAAAAGACTAAAATAAGTCACAGCAAAGATGAGAATGTTTGAATCCATAATCTACAAGCAAAATAGAATTTGAAAGATAGAACATAAAGATGGAAGATTTAGGAAACTAAATGGCCAAAATTAAGAAATGAGATTACAAATTTAACCCAGTGCCTTACAATGTTGCGAGGGCAGAATGATTGGCAAACATATCTCCAATTGATTGGGACAGCGAGTTCCGACTAATGTTCCTAAAACCATGAATAAAAGGTTTAGGAGTTAGAAAATACAGGAAAACCATCTAGATCCGATAATGAATCTAGTTATTTTAATATTTTAAGGGCGTAGAGGATATGCCACTCACAAATAGTTAAGAGAGGCCATAATAGATATGGAATAAGGGAGGCTCCCACTTATATTGTTGCTTGCAAGGTTTCTGAAGTAAGACGAGAATAACATTAACACATGGATCATTGGAATAAATACTAGCTACTGTACAAAGAAATGCTCCTCGTAAGGTTACAGGTTTGTCAGGTTAGGAGGTAACTGATACGGAATTGCATCGTGAATATTATTGCCACTCAAGTCCCTATAACAAAAGAAGTAAATAAAAAATTCATCAACTCAACTTTGCCAACAACTTAAAAAATATTTTGACTAATAAGCACAATGGAGAAAAGAGTTCTCTTACAGTGTCTTTAATGACATTAGGTTATTGAGCATGTATCCCATTGTTCCACTGAGACCCAACCCAGAAATTCGACTGTCATAAGATAAATAAAAATACTCAGCCCAAATACCAACTGATTAAGCCCTCAATGAGCTTGTAATATCAATGGATACAAAATTCCAAGAGAACATCACTCACACAGAGACAACAGCAGGACCCTGACATGTAACTCCCTTCCATGACTCTCCACAAGGATCACCACCACTAGATTTCCACCCAGTTAGCTGTGATGAACTGTTTAGTGAAGTGTACAAAACTTGAAGTCCTTGTACTGTCCATTCAGGCGAACACACACCAGATTCAGTTGAACAGATATAAACATCAGTCAATCTGATACTTAAATGACAAATTTACATTATTGTACACCAAGCTAACACCATAAGCTCTCAAGCCTATACTGGAAAAAGCCCACTAAATGTATGAGAAAGAATGGCAGGTGGAGCCGAGCAAAATCTGATAATACAAAATCTAGATATGCTTTTGCAAGTGAGTCCCCATTTTGACTTACATTGACTGTTAAATGCTTAAAAAGCCAAACTATAAATAGAGAGAGCTCAAAACTCCACAATCAACTCCAGAGTTTCATAAAATTACTAGTGGATAAAAATCTAGCTTGTATTTAGTTTTTGATTCATCATATTTAGTGCACCCTAGCTGCCAAGTCATAACAACTAAGAAAAAAATTCAAAAAATAACAAATCTCATATCCTGAGATTTTTGCAGCACATATATACAGAGAAGCACATGTACAAGAAACAGAAACAGAGACAACATGCATCAAGATATGTTGATATATGGACTTCACAGTCAAGGAATCACTTTTACCCAACAAATGATCAATTTGTAATTTTTTGGAATCCAGTGCTATAACAAGATTGGAAAATCGAATAGAGCTCAACCCCAATATCTAGACTATATTACCCAATCAATTTATGGAGTTATAAAGTTTACCTAATAATTCTATGATCACATTAAATCATTATTGGCAGTAAAATGTCAGCATATCCTATACTGGCAAGACCAAGGCTCCTTCTTTAGTCCATTACTCTTTTCTATCCTCATCCTTCGGCTCAAAATAAAAAAGTTCATTCACATTTAATTTTTCTCCAAAGTTAAATCGTAAGATTCTCACTCACTCGCGCACGTATATGCATCGCATCGCATCTTCAAGACCTTAAACTCTGAAATAGCCTTAGGATGAAAATTGAAGAAAACTCAATTCCATGACTTTTTTCTCAGTAAGTCCGAGCAGCTCAACGATGAAATCACTAAAAAAATAACACCAAACAGAGAATACATTAAAGCTTTACCGTCACTAGGATCAGTAGTTCCACCAACTACATCACTGAAACTAAAGACCACCGCAGAAATCACCACGAAAGCAGTGAACAACGGAATACACCTGACTGTCACTTTCCTCTCCATTTCCGAAATGTCAAATGGCTACAGTTAGTACAGCGCATATATGAGGATCAAACTAACTTAGAATTGTAAAATGGCAACGTCTGAATGAGGAAGAAGAGGAGGAGGAGGAGCTGCGATCAGCTGCAGTAGGCGGCGCCATTGTTAAAAAGCACCTTCTGAGATTCGAAGCTTCAGTGTTATTAAGAGAGAGAAACAAAAGCCAGAAATAAACAAATATAATAATGAATAAAATACGTCGGCAAATAAGTGGAAAGTAAAAAAACGAAATTAAATACTGATTGTTTAGTGATAATTGCACAATCAATCTCCAACCTATTGTCTCTGTAACAAATTGATCCTCAACCTTTAAGAAGGAGCAAGCTCATCAGAACATTACATTATAAAATATAAAGGCACAATTACTTTTCAGTCACGGAAACCGTCCAAATCTCAAACCAAGTTTCTAAAGAGACACTCGTGTTAAAAAGAAACACTCATCTTTATAAAATTGAGTTATGTGAAGACCCTACAACAATTTAACAAAATTTCTAACAATTTTCATCAGTGAGGACTCATTGTGCAATTAAATAAACCGATTGATGAATAATTTCATACGATGTTGCAATTTTTCCATGTTTAAGGCATGTTTAAGTCCAATTTTTTTGTAAAATGCATTTTGAAACAGTAGATTGATTGAGGATGTGTGGTTAAACATTGAGGAAAAGTTTTTGTATTGTATGTAATAATATTTTATTGAAAAATGTGTAGTTAAAAAGAAGAGGAAAAAATGGAGATCAAACAACCGTTGAATAATATATGACAACCTTTTAGTAAATGTTTTGATAATTACCATTTTTGAAATTAATTATGTAACTATAATGAAATGTTGAATGGTTGGTGGTCGTTAAGATAATAGATTGGACACATATGTTGCAACCATTTCATGTTAAAATAATCAAAGTGACTTCTCTTGTCAAAGATTTCGGTAGTTTCTATGTATTTGATTATACAACTTTGGGTAAAAATTGAAGACTAATGTGTTACTAAGAAAATAGATTAAATACCAATGTTGCAATTTTTCCATGTTAAGCAAAGTTTTTGGTTGAAAGTAGGCCAGCAAAGTATGCTCCGTCACAAATTTTTCAGGTCTTTTTCTGAATTTATTAGAAGTCGTGCAAAATTTCTGTATTTTTCCACAATTATTTACCCTTAGTGAAGTGAAGTAATTACGAAATTGCCACCATAGTATGCATATGAATGCCAAGCCACCGACGTCGGTTGGAGTCAAGGGATTCGTGAAATTGACTAAACTGTCCTTTTTGTGATAGTGAAATTTGGCCCACTTTTTGTGTTTCTTTTGACTTTGCATTTGTTTCACACGAGATTTTTTGGTGGGTTCTTTAGTCAAATGACCAAAAAGGGCAATAGTATAATTTATAAGTAATAATTATATTAGCAGCATAATTTTCAGTGGTTTTAGCATTTTTAAATTACGATGAAAGACTTCTATTTTTGCTCGACTTATATTTTTAACTTTTTTCATCGTATTTTTATTTTCAATCTTTCATTAATAGCAAATCTCATCTCTAATAATGAATTCCATCAATAAAATCGTTGAGACGACTTAAATCGACTTATGTATCTATCATATTTCAAAAATAATAATATGTACAAAACTGCATCAAAATACTTTTTTTCCTCATTTCAAATCACGCTCGACGTGATCATACTTTAAACAATCTTGCTATGTTGCCAGAAGGGGTTGGCATCCCTTCTGATCGACCCACTCACATTGGGGGATTGCCATTTTTTTAATACTCACGAGTCATTGACCAAAATTATAAGATAAGAATCTTTATACAGAGAAGCATCATACGGATCACAATAATTTTTATATAAATTGATGGAGCATCAAGGAGACAAAAGGGCAGAAGTTGACTTGAGAATAAAGGCAGCATCTCAAATTTCCATTATAAAAAAATATAAAGCAATTATGCTTAGATTCCTTTGGCCAAAATAAAATTTGTTTTTCCATATCCATGAAGGCTATTTATTTGATCTCCATTTGAAAAGGATTTATAAATAGTTAAAATTCAAAAGAGAAATGATGGATAAGGGAATAAATAACATGAGCAAAGTGCAAAAATGATTTGCACCATAACAATTGTTTCCCCTCGTTATTATAACTTTCATGGTACCTTGAAAGTCGTTAAATTCATCTTGCATTAACTCATTTGATAAGAATTTAGTCAAATTTAACATAAGAAACAATACATAAAGACACTGGCGAGATTCTTGCTTCGTACTTAGGATTAAGTTATATAGTGGAGACTTTTGAACACCAATTTTAGTAATAGGCATGGCATTCACTATCAACGTCTTCCTTTTAATGTTCTCGTCATGGATCAATCTTATTTCATATCCTATTTGTAATTCGAAATTGATAAACAGTTAACTGAATTAGAAGAAATAAACAAAAAAATGCAGTGGACATAAATTCATATGGACGTCTTGGAGCCGGGGCCTGTGTTCAACACAGTGTCCTTAAAGCAATATTCGCTCTCTCACAGAAGTAATTCGAGCGCTTACTTCCCAAGATACAGCAGCGTGTACTGCAGCCGTGTAGTCGAACTGAAAGAGCGCGCCGGAACGGAATCACCAAATGACTGGAAGAAGACAGAAAGCCGAACAGGAAGTAGAGAGTGTCGTGCAGTAGTTGTGTATCTGAATGGAGGAGACTGTCCAGTATATATAGGCAAGAAGGAGTCATTGCCACTTAATTGACACATAATTCATTCATTTGAATTTTGACGTTTTGGAGTTACAAAATAAATGAAAACGTTTTCAGATTATGTTTTAAATGGAAAAACGTAAAAGAAAAATTCCGCTACTTATTCTCTTGAAGAAATTCTTCATTCTTCTTGATTTGTTGCCATACGTCACGATGAGTAGTCACATTAATCTCATTGTCTACTATCTAGTTACTTGAATGGATATAGAGAAAACAAGAAGAGAAGAAAAATACACTCTCGTGGTGGAATACAAGTCACTAGATGTAAAAAGTAGTTAATTATAAAGAGAGAGGGGCCGGCAGGGCAGGTCCAACTTTCCATCATTTGTCATTCATTGTTCCATTATTGTTTTCAACTAGTGGTGCCCATAATCCGGCACTTGCCTGCCTATATTTTATCTAATATTTGGTCGGTGTATTAGGCTGTGAAAAAGTTTAAACGAACGAACAATAAAATATTATGTCTCGTGATTGAGTTAATGGTGCAGCATTAGGCCATTCCAAGAGAATGGATGCATGACACTCACAAATCTAAATAGAATTAGGTCAAGAACACAAACTCCTGCTGTTGCGCAAACGATTGGAGACGCACTATATATTTAAATCTAAAGTCCTTTGATTCTTAATAAAATATAAACAGACACTAATTGAATAAAAGGTTACAATCATAAATAAATCGAATTATGCATCAGAATTATGGTAGTTCAACAACATGATTTTAAAAATTAAAGTACTAGACTTTTTTATGTGCTGGGAGCATGTTTGTTTAAAAGAAATTAGGGAAAAATTGTATGATACTGTTTGTTGACTAATTGGTCACCTGTTATTGTTAAAATTGGTAAAATATTTCGGAAAATTTGATTGTAATATAGTTAGTCGACTAATTGATCGATGGTAGATAATAGGCTGATAACAAAATTATTAGTTAATACTTTTTAATATGTCAATAATTATACGATCGTTTGACACGATCTCTATTTTTTGTAGATTAGCTTTTTGAGGAAGTTGTATCAGACCAATTTTCTTTAAAATCTATTCATACGAGACAAAACACTCGTACAAAATTATTAAAATAAGTTCTAAAACAATTTCTAAATTTCAAAAGTAATGTTTGGCTTTTCAAAATTCTTATGAAACGAGCCCTATGCCCCTGTTTGGACGGCATTATTCCTCCATTTGTAGAAAAATTTGTACCGTTAAAGGACCATACTTGGCTTCTTTTATTGACTTGCATCTCATACTTTCTGAAAAATTTGAGCTCCAACGGTATAATTTATTATTTTCATTCTTGGAATAATGCTGGCCAAATAGGGGCCATATCTTTAAACGTAGAAATAAATCTATACAAACACCTTCGTAAGGTAATTCGAAGATGTTACGTAGCTAAATGAAGTAAAAAGTATTGATTATAATACTCTTGAATGCTCCATAACCCAACTTCCCATGAGTGTCCTACAAAAAGGCCATGATGGACTTCAAAAAATTTATTCCTTTTAGGCAAATGAGGAGTAGAAGTAGAAAGCAAAGTATCTAAGTTAATGTCAGAACTCCACTTTTGTCATTTTATGAAGTTTTGAGTGCAATTATATGGAGGAAAAAAAAAATGGCTCAACACATTTGCAATCATGAGCTGGCTCCATACACCTTTTGGATTTTGAGGTTCTTGATCTTGAAATTTGAATAGGATTCCACGTTACAATTATTTAAATTTTAATTCAATTATCTTCTATATTACAGTTGAATACTATATAAGTTAGGTTAAGGGTCTGTTTGGGATGGATTTTGTCGTGATTTAAATCCAAAATTTGGATGTTGTATTACTACTGTAAATGAGTCAGTTTTATGCAGTAATCATTGACTCGTTTTTCAAATAAAGCGTGAAATGAGAGTTAAATGACGCAATTGTCATTCTACCTAATTCAGTCAAATATTGCGACTCCCTTAAACTGACACAACGGTGTATAACAGCTGTAAATTCTCTTAAAATTTGATGCAAAGTCCCTCCCAAATAGGCACCGAATTACAATACATATAAGAAGCACAAAAATGAACACACGGAAGTGATACATGTATTGTAGTGTTTGTTATCGTGCTAAATTTGTAACTTGTCACGTTTGAATGTGGATCATGCCCATTACATTTTTGGCCCAATGGGATCTGAAAAAAATCCATAGCTTGGATAAATTAGGTAGGAATAGGACCGAGCATTAATTATTTGAAAATATAGAAGGAAATAGAAATTAAAATACATACTTCCTTAAAAAGAACTGCATTTTCACAAATATAAATATGTAACACCACCATTAATCAAACTATATATGAACCCAATTTTATTTCAATTTTATAGATAATTTAGCGGAAAAGATCGATGTATGTTATGGTTGTGGCGGTGGTTGCAAGATGGTAAAATCAGATATAAGAGCCAAAAAAAAAAATTAAGAAAAGAAGACATTTTTTTTAATCTTTAGAAGAAATAAAGGTACGTGGTGTAATTATTTCATAGCGGGTCTAAAACGAATCACAGATATATCAGATTAGGATGTTGATCCAATTAGCGCCGAAAAGTGGCCGTAAACAATCAGCAGCAGTATTTTTCCTTCTTAACTTGGGAACAATTCTGTAATTGAAATTCAAAGCTTGCAGATGACTATCCTATTCGATTTCAATAAAGATTTATCTCTCTCAGTTAGAAATTGAGCTAATTGTTATGAATATCAAAGATGAAATATAGACAATATGAAAATAACAATCACAAGAATATAAAATATACGTGAAAACTCAAGACGAAAAAAATTACGGTTGAAGACGGATAATTCACTATAATCAACATAGGGAGTTACAATATGTTAGACTGTATTTCACAAGACCCTCTTCTAAATATCTCTATCTGTGAGTCTCTCTCTATTAATCTGAATTCCTTATATCACTCTTTGAATCGATCAAATAAATCTGTAATACATTACATATTTATAATACAATAATGCCTAACATACTAGAAAAATTAATACAAACAAGAGTCTAACACAAAATTAAGTCTCACTACAATAGATAAACCAATAACATAGTATTTGAATTGAAATATGAGTCCCAAAATTATTCAAATCGCAAAACCATTAAAAAATGGATAAAGATGTCGTTCAAGCGATCAACTCACGCCTAACGAGTGGCCAACGTCTTGTTCTGAGCGCTCGAACGCCTATAAGCGACCAGCGAACGGTTTTGCGACTCCTTCTTCTTGCTCCATCTTTTGTCTTCTTTGACTCCTTATAATTATCGAGTGGCCAACATCCTATTTTGAGCGCTCGAGGGCCTATAAGTGGCCAGCGAACGATTTTGCGACGACTTCTTCTTTGTCCATCTTTTATCTTCTTTCTCTTCATGACTTTTCCAAAATAAACAACCAACTCCAAATATACCTCCAAAACAGAATTCGAGTCATACAGAAATTTTAACAAATATCCATTTGACACGAATTCCAATGTAAGGAATAAAACTTAACTCTTCAACAAACGTCAAAAATTATCTACCTCTTCCATAAAGTCCAATCAGGGAAAACCCAACAACTATCGACTGAATCCAAGAACAGCTTATTTGAAGGCTTACCTGGGCTACCAAATGTATTAGAATTACCACCACGAACAACTCGATCATAACAAATTTCACCTAAATCAATACTTATCAAACCATAAGCAACCAAATCAATCTCATTGAACGTCTCCTGGGGTCAATATCTCTTTTCTTGAATTTTGTGACAATTGCATCAAACGTGAATGTTGAACCTTCTAAAACATATAACTGAGGTCTTCTCTGTTCCTTTATCATAACTCGATCCTTAAATTGTTTCTTTTCTAGGGTCCAAATAAAAATTTGTCATAACAAAAATTTGTTGTTGCGATTCAAAAGCGGAATTTCAAACTTCATACTTGCTATCCCAAAATAATCAAATCTCATTCTGAGTTGATCAAGTCTTGCTCTAATTTGAAACCAAATTGGCTCTTTCAGGAACTGTCAAACCATGACTCTTATACTACTTAATAGAAATTGAATCAATTGTTATGAACATTAAAAATAAGATATAGGAAATATGAAAATAATAATTACATGAACACAAGATTTACGTGGAAACCAAAGACGGAAAAAATCACGGATAAAAGCAAAGAATTCACTATATTCAAAGTAAGAAGTTACAATAATTTAGATTGTATATCACGAGATTCTCTTCTAGATATTTCTATTTATGAATCTCTCTCTATTAATTTGGATCACTATTTGAGTCGTTTAAATAAATGTATGTAATACACCACATATTTATAATACAAAAATCACAAACATACTAAGAGAATTAATACAAACAAGAGTAAAACAAGATGGAATTTTATTACAATAGATAAAATCAATAACAAAGTATTTGAGTCGAAATAGAAGTTCCAAAGTTGGTCAAATCACAAAACCCTAAAAATTCGAATGAAGCTATCGCTTGAGCGGCACCCCTCGGCTAGCTAGCAGTGCCACTACGAGCAGTTGGCTCAAACCTAATGAGCACCAACATCCTGTTTTGAGCGCTTAATGAGCGGCCAACGATTGGTTTTGTAATGACTTATTCGACCCAATCCATCTTTTGTATTCTTTAACTCCTTGTAGTCTTCTACTTCTTAAAAAGTTCTCCAACACAAATAACCAACTCCAAATATACTTTAAAAATAGAATTCGGGTCATACCGAAATTCTAACACACTCTCATTTAGCCTTCCATTTTTTATCTCCTCTTAAATTAATTAATTATTTTGATGTTCTAGTTTTTTATTTAGTAATAAATCTTTTACCTATTTTCCAATGTAAATTGACATTCCCGAGTCTCAAATATAATTTTTTTTTAAAAAAATTCTCGTAGAACTTTATAGATTTTGCAATTCAACATTGGAAATATTTTGCATTCAAATTTTATCGTCATTATCTATTTAAAATTTATGTGTCAAGTCAATTTTTAAATTTTTTTTTTAAAAAGCCATCGGTGATTAATCAAATGAGAAATTGAAAACATGGCACGTGTCGTATTATAGTTTTCCTCAAGAAAAATAAGTGATTAATCAAACATAAACACTACTAATTAATTAACTTAACGAATCTTTATGGCTCGTGCTCACACGTTCAGATGAAGCTCCAAACTCTCACCAAACAGCAAACTGAAAAGGATTTGCATTCCCAACATGGCTACCACGACCAAGTATTTACCTAGTACTTATATTTCATTTTCTTCCTTAATTTCCCCAAAAAAGACTGTAGCCATGGCAAGTCCAAATTCTCTTCTTCTTCTTTCATGGCTTCTTGTTTTTGTCCTCTCAACCTCTTTTGCTCACCCTTTAAAGCTAACTCGAAACAAAACCCTACCTAGTTACATTCCAAGATACCCTAGGCTTAGTAACAAATTAATGAACAAAATAGACTCATGTTGGAGATCAAACCCTAATTGGGCTTCTAACCGGCAAGCGTTAGCGGATTGTGCTATAGGGTTCGGGAGCAGTGCAATGGGAGGTAAATATGGTGCGATTTACGTTGTCACTGATCCCTCTGACGACCCTATTAATCCCAAATCAGGCACACTCCGATATGGTGCAATCCAGACCAACCCTCTATGGATCATTTTCCAAAGGGACATGAGTCTTGTACTCAGGAATGAGCTTATGGTGAATAGTTACAAGACTATAGATGGAAGGGGTGCTAGGGTTGAGATTGCAAATGGACCATGTATCACTATTGAAGATGTGAGCCATGTGATCATCCATGGGATTAGTGTACATGATTGCAAGCCAGGGAAACCGGGCATGGTCCGGAGCACACCGGATCATGTAGGCCACCGAGTTGGAAGTGATGGAGATGGTATAACTATTTTTGCATCAACTAATGTATGGATTGATCATTGCTATCTTGCTCGGTGCACCGATGGTCTCCTTGATGTCATCCATGCATCAAATGGTGTGACTATCTCTAACAACTACTTCACCGAGCATGACAAGGTAGGTGCTTGTTTTGCACATAGTAATGAAGGTGAACCACAATAAATTTGTGTTTGGACTTAATTTTTGTATATTTGAATTTTATTTATTATTTTTGTCGAACCTCAATGAATTAATGTTTACAACATTTCTTATATTATGCGTGTACAAGGCTTTAGTTGATATAAGTTATATGAAAATTGAAGGTGATGCTGCTTGGACATCAAGATGGCTATACAGCTGATAGAATTATGAAAGTCACAGTCATTTATAACCATTTTGGCCCTAAATTAGTGCAAAGAATGCCAAGGTGAAAACATCTTGATCCAATATTGTTGTCATTTACGTACAAATAAAAAGTTCAAATTTAACGACAATATTTTTTCTCCTAAAGTCATTTATAAGATGTTTTGATCGGAAAAAAATGCATAATTAAAAGTGAATTTTATTGGACGTAGCGAATGATGTAATGTGCGTTCTGATTGGTTCGATTTCAGGGTTCGATATGGCTATGCTCATGTAGCCAATAATAGGTACGATGAATGGATTATGTATGCCATTGGTGGGAGTTCAGACCCAACCATATTTAGTGAAGGCAATTATTTTGTAGCATCAAACGATCCATACGGCGCCAAAGAGGTACACAGCAAATTCATCTCATTTGAAAGTTTAAAAAATGAAATAATTTAATATACTATCAGATTAAATAAAANGCAAATTCATCTCATTTGAAAGTTTAAAAACTGAAATAATTTAATATACTATCAGATTAAATAAAAAATTCAATTTCAATTATTCCCACCACTTGTTAATAAAAATGTCAAGTCTGTAATGAAATATGAATTTTTCCTGCACTTGTGGTGACATGTTAAACAAATAAATGCACATCTCCTTCATAGCTTTAAAAACCATGTTAAAGACTAAAACAAATAAATGCACATCTTCTTCGTAGCTTAAGTTTTTTAAAGGGTGTGGTTTCATGAGAAATTGTCTACTAAGCTCTGTTGCTTACCTTATGTTAATTAAATTAACACGACAAATCAATTAATCGGTGGATCCTTCATGGAGGGTTCTACAAATTAAATTAGATTTGTTGAATTGATGTGTCATGTTAAGCAATTGTGTTTAGTAAATCATTTCTCGTGAATTAACTATGAATTAATAGCAGAAAACCCTCATATTTGAAACATTTTGCGTGAAAAACTCCTTTATCGTCAAATTCCGTTTATTTTATCGTTTAAAAGGGTAAAAATTACAAAAAATAAAAAGGAATAATTATAGTTGTGATCCTAATTGTTTTTATTTTTTTACTAATTACACCAAAAAAATTTATTTGTACCACCCATATTTCCAAACCTTTAAAATTTATCATCTCCCACTCCCCACCCTAAACCAAACAAAAATCTACAAAATTCTTCCCCCATTTCTACTCCTCTTTCAAAACCCCCTCTCATATCGCCCATGCCCAATTAAAACGTGTTTATTCATGCACAATCATGAAAAACTTAATAAAGACTGTGTGTGTCTTCCCCGATCCACTCGGCCCCATTACCGCCAACATCCCACTTTCCCCTTGAGAAAATCTTCGACTAATGGCTTCAACATTTTCTCATACACCTCACTCTATAATAATAAATATTAAAAGTCACTAACATATAAAGACGACTAAGAATTTGAACAAACGAGGAGAAATTAAGGCATAATTAACTTGTGAAGCTTCGGAGGAGAACACGTGCGAGAAACCTTCATAAACCTCCGATTTTATCCTCTTGGTCCCTACAGCCTGGGGGTGACACTGTAAAAGAGTGTAAAATTGTAAATCGTCATTCACTGTTACACAAACTTTACTATTTTTTCTCAACTTCTCCTTCAAACTAGTTTTGGTTCTTGAAGTTTTCGGCCATACATTTTTCAATTCAGCTTCAGATACATTTTTGGCGTGTTTAGGAACTACGCCATTCTTCTGAATATCTAGAGGTCGGATTCTTAAATAGACCTTGAGATTCTCGGATATCGGCCTAGTTTGAGGTTGAAAATTAATATCTAGATTTTTAGGGTTTCGAGGGACTTTGATAGATAAAATGTCTTGAAGGGGAAACTGGGAGAGGTCGGATGGAATTTAGGGTGAAGTAGGGGTTCACGGAGGGGTATGACGAAGGAGAGCGTGGGATTGGCTTTCCTATAGGGGTTCCAGAGGACTGTCACGATGAGGGGACACGTTTTGAAGGTTTGGGATGGGAGTGGGGGAGGATAAGTTTTAAATGTTTGAGAATATGGATGGTAGAAATAAAAGATTTTGTTGTAATTTGTAAAAAAAAAAAAGTTTAAGATCACAACTGTAATTTTTTTTTTTTTTTTT
>CAIGRB010115373.1:78825-96474 GCA_903798255.1 Fraxinus quadrangulata
ACACATTTAATGCGATTTACAATTTTTCAACTGCACATTTCATAAACTTTTAACAAAATTTACTAAAAATCTGATTTTTATTTAAATCAAACATGAACATATTTAAACATAGTCTTTGATATCACCCTAATGTGACATCAAGTGTCTGATACGAGTATAATTTTAATAAATGTGTAGTAGGGACTAGCAAGACTTGAAATAAATGGTACTTAACATTGAACTGTTCTACCTAAAAGCTTAAATTTTTAAACAGAAAACAAATGTATTCATTTCAATTTAGTCTTCAACATATACCCTCACACATCATCAAATGTCTCAATGCATGTAGGATTCTTATAAATGTGAAATGGTAAGACATGAACTCATTCCCGCGTTTGATTCAATATATATCGAAAATCTTTTCTAGAAGCTTAAACTCTCATAGAAGGGATAACATATATCTATTTACTCATATTTAATCTTCGCCGAGACTTGTTAAACACTTTGAGATATTTTGTGTGCGCGCGCGCATTCAGGTTACAAAGAGAGAGACGCATGAGGGAAAGGGATATTGGAAGAACTGGAAATGGAGATCTTCAAAGGATGTATTTATTAATGGAGCTTATTTTGTTCAATCAGGCTGGGGATATTCATCTCCCCTTTACTTCAACTCCCAATCCTTTGATGCTGATGCAGGATCATTGGTTCCTGCTTTGACTTCTGATGCTGGTCCTCTACAGTGTTATGTTCATCAACTATGCTGATCGATGATACTGTAGAAACTGCATATTTCATATTTCTATTTATTTTATTTTTAAAAAAATTTGCATCAGTTTTTGATTAATTAAATCAAGTTAATGTTATTGTTTTCTGCATTGATACTTTCGTTTGAATTTCAATTAGGAAGGTGGAAGGTGGTGTTGAGTGATTTTTCGTATACACTTTGTTTGATTTTTCTGAAATATTAATGGAGTTTGTCGTTGTTAAGTGTCGATAGTTATGTACTTAATTTATTTTATGATTGTAAGTAGTGGGAGTACTTCATATTTTCATTTAATTCGGAGTACAAGATTCTAATATTATAGACACGTAAATCGTGTTTAAAGTGACCTAGAAGTTTCCAAAATTGTCCTACGAAAATAGAATTTGTGTAGGGTTTGCTTGAGTGGCAACGGCGTGCTGAGCCTAGTAGTTGCTTGGAATGAAATGCGCATAACTTTTGTTACGTAACACTGAATTGAGATATGAAGATTTCGTTGAAATCCTAATTAATTATCTTTCTTATATCATGTCTTGAGGAGATCTCTTCATAAATCTTAGCACATTAATTTCTTTTATTGTTACAATGCACAAAAAAATTGTACTATCCGTCTCTTTCGATAAATTTTCATGACAATGTCATAAAATTGGATAGTTTTGAAATGCGGCCATTCAAAATATTGGCTCATTAGTAAGTTGTGAACTTTGACCTAATATTGAGTAAATTTAGGCGTAAATTAAAGAATTGAAGATTATAAGTTTATGTGTTAATTTGTAATTGATTAAAATATGGCGAACTGAGATACGACTTATGATTAATTATGAATAAGTAAATACATAATATTACATATATGAAACAAAATTAAGTGTGAATATATGAATCAAATCCCAATTCTCTCTCTATTTTGCTTGATGGAAGTGTCAACAACGTCCTATTTGATTACCACATTTTCCATGAAAAATCTCACATCCGAGAAAAACGAATTCAATTTTGACCGTTTGATTGCAACGTGAATTTTTATGGAAAATGAATTCCTACGAGTTTTTATGAAAAATGAATTCCTATGAGTTTGATGTACTTTTTATTTTCTAACATGAAATTGAAATTTCTTTTCATTTTTACCTATGAAACGGACCCTAAAATTAAATGCTTCTCAATCCCATAATCAAAATTTTGCTCCAATCAAACCTAATCACAACCCAAATTTTCCACGTGATGGAGTAAGCCACGTGGTTGTTGGTTTTTGGTCAACATAAATCCCAGTCAACTTTTTTGGCTTTGATTTGAAAAATATTTATTTCTTCACCAAACATCAGTTTTTCCATTTAAAATAATAACTAATCAGAATAATTAACCTAAAATTATGAAGGAATTGACAGCAAAATAGGGAGACCGTATATATGGACTACTCAAATTAACAACTGGACTACATCAGCTGACTGCAATAGTCAATGTTTCGTAAAAATTGAAAATGGATTTTAGTCAAATTAAATACAAGAATTTGGTTAGAATAATTCTGTCAAGTTATATTCAATTCAATATATTAATATTTTCTTATTACACAAGAAGAATAAAAAATCAATCTCGTGTTTAGTACATTTCATCTCAGACTTAGCTACGTGAATTTTTTTTATCACTTCGTGCTATTCATTATACCTCAAGCATAGTAGCATCCTTTGTATCAAACCTAGCATAAACCTTAGCCCATTCCATTCCGCGACCTCGGGGTCCCACACACTTAATTTACGTTAGATATGACTACTGTTCGATTTCAACGATTTTTGAACAATTTTCAACGATTTTAAACTATTTGAAAAGTTCAAAACAAAATCAAACCAAACCATGTTTGTTGTTGGGTTTGATTTTAAATCAAGATTTTAATGATGTAAAAATAACATCTTTCAAACAAGTTTATATATATATATAACACATAAATCGAAACCTTCTAAATATAAACATTACACTATTAGTACATATATCTCAATACAAACATAAAGCAATAAAGTAGTAAAAAGTAAACTATAAAATTTAAGTATCCAAAATTTATTTTTTTCTTAAATGGATAAAAAATATATTATATGTATATCATGAATCATTATTTTTCTAAAAAGCCAATAAAGTCTGACTAATAAGTAAATTTTAGGTAAAATAAGTTTTTTTCTTTCTAAAAATTAGATTAGTTCTTTGATTTAGTTTCAAACGATTTTAACTATTAAAATCTAAACCGGACTGTTTTTTGATGATTCAGTTCAATTTCAAACAGAAGTATTACCCAAACCAATGATTTCAAAACCGCGGTTTCAGTTTGATTTCACGAGTTGAAGGTTTTTTGTTCAAAGCTAATTCACGTAAAATTTCTTACAAAATTGAGATTTTTTTGATTAATTATATTACAAAATCAATCCTAAGATTTATTTTAGAAACAGCGACGGTAAAAAAATCGTCGCTATAGTCCAAGTATGACGCAGTCCTCGGTTGACCAAATTATTTGCATAACCTCTTCCTCCACGCGAAAGCACAAGCGAGTATTACTACGCGCCACCAAAATTCACACACACTGGCCGAGTCGTCAGCCATCCAAAAGAGATACGACCGTCAAATCCGTTGACTTTCTCGTTTCCATTTTTCATCACGTGTAACCCGCCGCATATATCGGGGCCGGTGTCTTTTTATTACCACTCTCCCTCTGTTTTTTCTATCACGAACGAGTCAAACTCGGTCTTGACGAAATTCACACGAAATCACCCTCTCCGTCTCTCCTACAAGTCTAAACTGTGGGCTCAGTTTCCACGTGGCAACCAACCCCCACGCTCCACCTTAAGTAACTTTGTCATATACCCCACCACCCAAAACCTTCAACTTTGCAGTCTACATTTTTAAGAATTCAATTCGTTTGATTTAATCTCCAAACTGAGGATACTATGTTTTCTGTGAATTTGAATGGTAGGGAAGAGCAAGCGAGTTCATCATCGATGGCTTTAGGTGAAGTGGACTTCTTTTCTGATAAGACTGATCATATTCATATTGCTGTCGTCAACAAGGAAGATGATTCAGTCACCCCGAGAGAATTAGAGTTGAATGTATGTAGTCTATCTATCTCGACTGCATGGTCGATTTTAATTTCATTCATTTAAAAGTTTAAGTTGTTAGACCAATTATAACTATTTATGTCTTTCTGTTCTTGCTTTAAATATAGACTGGTTTGCAACTTGTTACTGCAAATACTGGAAATTATCAGTCAGCGGTAGAAGATGGGATTTCATCAGATCGAGATCGTGTGGAGGATAATAAGCTAGCCAAGAATGAAGTAAGGGGATAATAAGATTAATTAAATATATATTATCAGCCTAACAAGCTTTGATTTCTTATTTGGTTCTCTTTGCATATTTCTGGATATAAGTTGGCAGAATTGCAAGTTGAGCTTCAAAGAATGAATTCCGAAAATCAGAAATTAAGAGGGATGCTTGCTCAGGTCAACAACAATTATAATGCACTAAATATGCAGATTGAAGCACTCATGCACCAACAACAAAATTCAAGTGCAGAAAAAAGGAAGGTAATTAATCCTCGTTTAAGGATTATATATGTAACAAAATTTTATGAGTGCGTGATAATCGACTGTTAATATTTTGCTATTTGTTCAGATTGGGGAAAGAAAATCTCAAGAAAAGAAAGAGAAAAATGTAGAATCGAGAGTTTCAAGACAGTTCATGGACTTGGCCCCAGCTGCGGTGAATGAGATGGATGAACCATCAAATTCTTCATCAGAAGAAAGAACACTCTCTGGATCACCTCACACCAACATGGAACTGTTAAGAAATAAAAGGGTTGGAAGGAAAGAGAGCCAGGAATCAGATGGCTTGGCTCCTAACAAGGTTCTGAAATTGAATCCCTCGAAGCTTCTCGATCAAACCACCGAGACTGCCACGAGAAAAGCTCGGGTTTCAGTTCGAGCAAGATCAGAAGCTCCAATGGTAAGTACTTAATTCTTTGGATGAATAGGCAGTAAAATTTAGTTATAGATTATATCAAGTAACAAAATGTGAAATCGACTCCGAATTTTAAGGATTAGTTTGTTGTTATGGTCATCATCATATGTTGTTATCGTGGAGCTAAATCTATATGTGAATTACAGATCTCTGATGGATGCCAATGGAGAAAATATGGACAAAAAATGGCAAAAGGAAATCCATGCCCACGAGCTTATTATCGTTGCACTATGGCAGTTGGTTGTCCAGTACGCAAACATGTATGTTCATGTTCATTTACTTGGCAAAATCTATAAATTCCGATTTTTTAATGATGATATTTTGGAACTAAGGCCAAAGTGGATAGGAATAATCCAATCTTCATTACTATTTCATGCTAGTTGAACTTTTAGACTGGTTGAATTTCATTGTTTGAACTTTTTCTTTCTTTATTTTGGGCTCTAATGCCATATTGATTTCATCTCAAGGTTCAAAGGTGTGCCGAGGACCAAACAATCCTGATTACAAGCTATGAAGGTAAACATAATCATCCACTGCCTCAGGCTGCCATGGCTATGGCGTCCACCACCTCTGCCGCCGCCAATATGCTCCTTTCCGGCTCCACCACAAGTACTGATGGGTTGATGAATACAACTTTTCCGGCGAGAACTATTCTTCCTTATTCGTCTAGCATTGCTACAGTTTCAGCTTCTGCTCCATTTCCAACTGTTACATTAGACCTCATACAACCTCAAAATTCATTACAGTTCCATAGAACATCACCTGTCCAATTCCAATTCCCTTTGCCACTGCCAATGGCTCAAGTTTTTGGGTCGAAATTTTCGGGGCTTCAGATGCCTCAGGATATCGAATCCACCGTGCCAAGCCAGGTAGAGCACTACAACACACTTAAAGTTACAGCGGCAGCCATTACCGCCGATCCTAATTTCACCTCCGCCCTTGCCGCCGCAATCACCTCCATCATTGGTGGCGCACATCCAATCGTCAGTGACAACTCAACCAACAATAATTCCAATTAATTTGTTCATACTTTTTGATTATATGTATTAATTACCCCTCAGACAAAAAAGTTACTTCCTTTTTTTTCTTTCCATGTTTTAGTATATAGTCAGTGTTGCATTATTATGAACACCATTTGACAGCAGAATTGGAGACTTTTAGATTAAAATCAGATTCAATCTAAGTCAAAGTCAAACAATCAATATTAATCACATCTTTTATGGGTCCACAACTTTTTAATCACACATTTCAAAAATTTCCATCACAATCTAATAAAAATCTAATTTTAATTCCTACCAAACACTCCCTCAAGATTGAAGACTAACGTTAAAATAATCAAACGTATATTCTGATTCAGAAGTCAACAAATCCGGCCTTTATGAATCTTTCAATCAAGAATGTCAGATAATCACGTCGAGGAACGTGCAGTTTACGCCTGTGAATGTGCTTTATGAGCATGAAAAATAAACTATGGTTAATTGTTACTTGTAAATGCATGCTATTCCAATTGCATGCATGCTCACCGTTGCACATTTGTTACCACCGATTCTAATATTTGTAGACAGAAACATTTGTCAGATGGAGTGACCTATAGAATACCGATCACCTTCCCTTTCACCTATGTATCATCTACACACTGGAATACACCATGTAAAATCGGATTAGGTAACTTTCGAATTCAAAATTTTACCAAAATCAAATCTGATAATAATGGGAAATAAGCTGGTTTTAAATAATCAGGTGGAAAAATATTAGTGTATGTATTGTTGTGTATTTTATTGGAGAAGTGAGATACGTTATTGACTTTGGTGCCATAAGATGTGCCTTCCAATCATATTTGCATAAAATATTGGGAAAATTGCATTTAGGATACCAAACATTTCATTTAATAACAGATTTAATACAAACATTTCATTTGTGCTACCCAAGTACCAAACTTTTCAAAAATTCACACTAAGAGTCCAACTGGATGAAAAATGTTAGTTCACCCCCTGAAAATATGACAGTATCACAATCGGAACCATTGCCAACACCGCATCACCATCAGCCCACCATTTAGAAAAAGCCCCCCAATTGGTCCAAAACCATAAAAAAAAAAAAAAAAAATCCAAAATACAACCAAGCGTCACCACCACCAAAGACGTTGACAAATCGCCCTCTGGACCACCATGCGTCGGAGCAGTCCACAATCCCACATACACACGAGTTACTGTAATCCCAATATCCAATTCCAATCCACACTCCATTCACATCCACCAAATACATACATATACACGTACAGTCTTCTGTAAATCCGATTGTTGGCCAAATTTACAGAGGAAATTGAACTAAAACCTAATTGTCGCTACTACTAGGAAGGGAAAGAACAATTACAACTAGTAGCATTGTCGTTGTCCCATCTTCATTACCACCACTAGTTAATCAATCTTCAGAGTTTTTTCAGTAAAATCAACCATCAATTTTTGGAAGTTTAGAAGAAATACCATCACAACCGAAGATAGGGAAAAAATTCTCATCACTGCAAAAGGACCAGGGACCGTTGCGTTCGCCTCGTCACACATACTACCTTCAGTTCTATGATGTATAGGACTGTCTTGGCTATGACCGTCCGAGTATAGTGTACATTAGTTAATAAAGAAGGCTCAGACGGCCATTGACGACCTTGCGCAACTGCCGGCCTAGAAATCCACCACTGATTCATCTATAGTTGAAAGTTTTGAGCAAGAAGATGCACAGTAACTGGGGATTCCGTTGACCAAATAGAATGTGACTATGCGTGTGTTTGTAGATAGAGTGACGATGGCAATGGCGTTGGATTGGGTGGGTTTATAATTTGTTTTAGTTAGTGTTAGGGCGGGGTGGGTGGTGTTGGGCAGAGGAAGATAATTTTGATTTTGATTTTGATTTTTAGAAAGGGAAATGTGATCCGACTAAAATGCTCGTCTTTGTTGGTTAAAATTATTAATCTTCAATTTTTTGGTCAATTGACATCTTAACTAAGGGATTCCATCATATTGGACTTCATGTGCGAATTTTTGAAAGGTTTGATACCATGTGTGGTATAAATGAAATATTTGGGTCAAATCTGCTAGTAAATGAAAATTTTGGTACTGCGATTGCAATTTTTCCTAAAACATTTGAAATACAATTACACATTTGACTTTTTTTGTTGGGCATAACAGTCGTACCGTACTACATCCACTGTACAACTATGTTTACCAATGACTCCCACCTCGTGATTCCAACATGAAATTGGGGACGAAGAAAAATGATCTCATTTACTATTTTGTTAATTATATTTAAAAATATTATCATTTCATCTTCTTTGTGCGGTTCCGTCCCTCGTGTCGAACTCTTCTTTTGAAAAATGGGATTATTAGGTCCATCATTATAGCTGAGCCTGCTTACAAGGAAAAAAAAAGGGTTATTTTTTGTTAATGATCAAACCTGGTGGCGAGAACAAATGGTTTGCAATGATGATTGTGGGTTGCAGAAATGGTGGTGGTGGGAATGGGTGAGGAGAGAAGCTTGGTGGGTGGGGAATGGAGGAGTGGAGAGCCGGTAGTGTAAATTTTACAGAGTTGTGGCTAACATTTGTAATGGAGAATTGTTTCAGCAGGGGTGGTGGCCAGACTCATCCAGTTACTCCCATGTTTTGAAAATTTTGCTTTATTAACCATAAAAGAGGCCCAAAGAAAGGCCCATTTGTCAACTCAGTAATGGTCCATCTTTCAGAGCTCAATCCTACCCTCATTTGCCAATTTATGATACAAAACCAATAAGGTCAATTGAACCAACATTGCACAGTAATTTTGCACAAAATTATCTATATTTCTCCACTCTATAACATCGCAATTTTGTTCGGACAAAAAAATTGAGCAAACCATCAGAGTGGATGTACCTTTTTTTCGATTTCTACATTCTTTTTTCTTCCTTTGAGAGCCGCCTTTTAACCATAACACACAAAATCTGGAATAATAAAGAAAAACACTACACATGTTTCTTTAAATAACCTTTTTGCTATTGGAATGTGACAATTTTCGATCTAGAGATTGCAACTGGCTTCGAAGGTTCTGATTTTCCTCGAGCAGGCGATCATATTCAAGAAGAAATCCTTCTGATTGTTTCTTTAAAGCTGTAGCATTGGCTTCTGCACTGTTTGCCTCTTTAATCTTTTCCTCAAGCTTTGACTCCAACTGCTTAATCCTTTCATGCGACGTAGTCTTCTCTAGTTCCAAGGCTTTGATTTCCTCGGAAGCGGGAGTCTTACCATTCTCAAAAGCTCGGTTCTGTTTCTTTACAGCTTCCATGCTCTTCCTTCTTATGCGAAGTTCTCGGATATAATGATGTAGTCTATCAATCATAAATGCTAGGAACAAAGAAAACCCTGCAACAATTTTTACAAATCAAAAGGACGTGAACATGAGCATTGGGCATCAAAATATGCTTCAATATAAAGAGGTTACATATAAATATACAAGTATATACATTTTTTGGCGAGTAAATATAGCACAAGCTTAAATTTCAGATTGTGTTCATGAACAAAGTAATGGACATTTTTGCATGCAATAATTTTCCTTATTTCAGTCAATGAAAGAATAATATAGTGATAACGCTTGCAAATCTTCTTTCTCAAGTTCCACGTTAACTGGATTTAAAGGGAAAACTTAATTCCCGCAAGTGTAAAATACAAAATAATCCTTCGTCGCCAAGTTAAAATTCAATATAGTCTTGTATTCATGAATCTCTACATGTCAGCCATTATACCCAACTCATATCTGACGGAAAACAATTTACTCAACTATTGCCTTAGAGATACTGGAAATGAGAGCTTCAGGTGTGATTCAGAATAAACATCAATTGGTGTTTAAGCCTGATCTACTACGTCATCTGCAATCTATACTCTTAAAACAGATTTCTTGGGTCATTATTTAGGCATCAGTATTAGACCATTAGTGGTATTTTGTCTCCTCTAGTAGATGATAGTAGACGTTTATAAAAAGTCAAATTACCAAAACGTGAGATTGAATAATAGTTTGGACATGATTGAATACAAATGGACTTTCGCCTGAAGATGTCCTATGCAGCATTAACAAAGTTAAATTATGAATATGATTATTTTGTTTTTACTTTTTACTATGTGCTTTTTTGGTCATGCTTAAAAGTTGCTTTTTCTAGAAGTACATAAAGTAGGAGCCACAATTATTGCACAAGACACAAAATTTGTTTATTTTAAGCCACAAAAATTAGCGGGAATGGTACATATAAGCACTTATATGCACGCCCAAACATGTTCTATGAAAGATGGAACACAAATTTAGGACACTGCTCAATGCAAACATGTATTGCTTTCCCACATATACAAGCTATTAATGAGAAAGGCAAAATCCATATGGGCATACACACCTGTAAACTCACGCTATATAGTTAATATTCCAAGGAAAATAATACAATTAAACTAACCAACCAAGTTTCACTAAGGAGATTACATGACGTTGATGTGCTGGAGTGTGAGAACTTTTGAGAAGCTTTCTGTTCAAGAATAAAATGCAATAACATGCCATGAGACTCACACAAATCCAAGCTTCTTAATCTTTTCCAGTTACACTTTTAGTTTAACATCCAGACCAATTGGCCATTGTGAAATAGAAATTAACCTAATTCTGAAACTTCTACAAGGGAAGTCAAAATTTTAGAATAATAAATCTAAATTCTCATACAATAGAAACATTTAACTCAAAAACAAACAACAAGAACACACAATTAAAAATAAATGAATAATGTTATTTATGATGTAATAATGAGATTGAACAGTTGAATTTATGCGAGAGAGGAGGAGGGGAGAGAGAAATGCGTGGGATAATGGATTGCAACATCTCGATGGTGATGATAAATGGTGATGATAAATAAATAGGCGATTACCTGGTAATTCACAGTTACCACCACAAGACGACAACAACAACAACTAATCTTTATAACATATTGGTTTTACAGTGAAGCATAATTTTGCAAAAAAAATCAGATTTCATAGAAAAAGGGACTAAATTGGAAAAGAGAACAAGATTTTTTGAACTATTACCCATGAGAGAAGCTTCAAGAAGATGCTTAGCAAGAAGAATCTGGTCAATAGTGTTGACATCACCATCATCAATCCAACGCCTATGGATCGCCACCACATTGTACCCGCTAGACACCATCACTATAAAAATTGTCCCCGCCACAGTCTTGACCACAATTGGGCCGCGTCCCCTCTTGACCCGGTCCAGGCCCATTATAGCCAACTTCCTAAATGGCGTTTTGAACACGAAGGTCACGATCAGCGCCATCTCCGCAAGTATCAGAGTAAAGAGTAATTGGATCATTTTCTCTCTACTTTTCTGGACAGTTGAGATTAGATGTTGCGGGGGAAATTGAGGGCTGGGATTTCAGGACGAAGTATAGATTGATCAGAGAAATGGAACCTGAAAGAGAGAGGGGATTAGGGTTTTACAATTTCCTCTATGCAAGAAGCAAGATCCGAACTCCCAATCATACCCTTTTATTTAAACGGGTGGGGCCGGAAACGGATGATGAATCCTTAAAAGAATTGTTTGTGTACACCAATCAAAGGAAATTTGGTGAGTACTTGCATCACCAATAATCTTTTTCAACTATACATCTCCCAATTTTATTTTTTATTTTTTGGATCAAGAGTTGGTCTTCACAGCATGAACGTTCCATCAAAGTGTCACACAACTTGGTGGAGCAGGTAAATGCAAAGACTAAAGGTTACGAGTTTGAATTTCCTACCAGCACTTTTTCGATTGAGCATGTCGTACCGGACTTGTCTAGGGCGATTTATCTCTTCTGTGTGGTTTGCGAGCTACTACACATGGAGCGGGATTTACCAGTGCGCATTTACAGTGGTCGAGGCTCCGCTGATAGGTAACAACTGCGGGTTTCTACGTTAACAAAAAAAGGGGTCACACAACTTGTATGTGACCATGTATGTAAATCAAGATTATTTTTTCTTCTACAAAACTTTCAAAAATGGTTAAAAAAGAGAATAAAATAAAAAAGGAAGAAAAAAAATAACATCGACCTCAACTCCACGGCTCTACCACAACCTTGTTGTCTGTCACCTCCATTGGTGAGACTCAACATTGGCTTCTTTTCAATCTCAAAATCCAAATTTTTAAGGGGCCGTTCTCTTTGGCCGTTTTGGGTCGTTTTCTGTTTTCGATTTTTCAGAACAGTGAAAACGCGTTCTCTTTCATATTTTCGAAAACGCGTTTTTGAAAACGAAAAAAAATTTGTACACAAAACAGAAAANTATAATTAAATCAAAATTTACAAAACGTGTTTTGGATGTTTTCAAAATAATTTTTCAAAATGTCAAAAAGAACACATTTTCAACAATCTCAAAATAAACACTCAAAACACAAAACTCAAAATAAATTCAAAACTCAAAACACAAAACTGAAATACAAAGAGAACGACCCCTAAGTTCTTCCATTGTCTTGCTTTGTGGGTCAACATTCATTTGTTATTATTATTACGAAATAGTAAAAGAGATATTTAACCATCAGTTGTTACTTGGACCGAGCAAAAAGGTCGAGAATGAAGGAAATAAATTGTTTTACCTAGGGCAAAATTTGGTTATGCATTACTGGATAAAATAAAAATTGTTGTTAAGAAAATTAATAAATGACTAATTACATGAAAATGGACTGGACCTTTGACTCCAAATCTTTCAATTAGGAGAAATTGTGTATCTCAATCATTTACAAAAAAATGGGTCCCCCAAAAAAAATTTAGTTGTAATGCCGACATAATAAATAACTTCGAGGACGCGTAAATGTGAACATATAATGACGTAATGGCGAAAGCATACTTCTTTAGCCGTGTGAGTGACATATCTACCGACAATTGACAATTACTCAAACACGGTACGCGTATTAACTAGGCAAATTCTCAAGCATAACCATCATATTTGATTGAAACACAATCAGTTCACCAAGAAAAGGTAAATGTGAAAGTTGGGAATTCTAAAAAACTTTTAAGAACCAACATAAAATTAGGATGGCTTGTAGTATTTCGTGGGTAAGAAAGGCATTTTCGTGACAGAACCATCGTAGGACTTTCCTCGAATCACAACCTTAACTTTGGTGCCCGCCTTGTGCAGTCCAGATTTTACGTACCCCATGGCTATGTTCTTCTTCAGGCAGGGGCTAAATCCTCCGCTGGTGACTTCTCCTATGTTTTGTCCTTTGTCGTCCTGAACCTCACTGTGACTTCTGGCTGGCGGACCTGAGGAGAAAAAACCAACTCGCCTTATTTTGGGGCCCTCTTCGATTTGTTTGAGTATTACTTCAGCACCGAGAAAACCTCCTGCTGCCCTTCGTCTCTTCCCTATTGCCCATGTAAGTCCTGCCTCGACTGGAGTTATGTGCTGCTCCATGTCGTTGCCATATAAGCACAACCCAGCTTCAAGTCGAAGACTGTCTCGGGCGCCTAAACCTGTCAACCGTACCTTACCTTCAGATTTCTCCAGAATAGCTTTTGCAAGATTAACAGCATGCTCTGAAGGAACTGAAATTTCAAAGCCATCTTCACCCGTATACCTGAAAGTTCATAAAGTTAGCTTTGTAATGTTGTTCCCACAGCAAGTTTCAAACGTGAACTGCATTTGACAGAACTGGACAATATAATCTTAGTACGGTATACTACTGTCTAGTCATCCCTGCCGTATATACTACAAAAAGTAAGGCTTGGCATAAAATTAACTTCTGAACATTGTGAAAGTCTTGAAGAAACGTGAAAAGCAAAGATATATAATTAGACAATCTAATCAACTCTCCCATGACGTCATTAGAACTCTCTGTTAAGCAAAAACTCGGAATTTTTATTTTGATATAGTGCTTAATAATCCTTTCGTTGTCAAGTACATTTCTCTACATATCCTTGTTGAGAGGAAGAGGATACTGTTTGCATACTGTCAGCTAAGTTCTCATAACATACCCGGTTCTTGTAAGGTAGCAGGGCACACCATTTATATCCAAGATCCGAAAGTCGCTGAAGTAAATCTTACTCAAATCATCTTTTGTCAGGTGCTGTAGAACGGGGGCCGCAAGGGGACCCTGCACCAGACATGAAGAGATGTCGTATAAGCACCAGATCTTAACATAACGAGCTAAATACATTAGTGTCTCCCTTCACTTACCATTCTTGTGAATGCCCCCCTTAACACACACACACACATATACACCTCCAACAGGCACCCAACGAAAATACACAAGAATAGAAAAACAACAGATACAACTATGAGAAAATTAAACCAACCTAAAGAAAATCGAACAGCACAAAATATCATCACTTGATAAGCAACAGGTGACAATTAACTTCAGTACACAAAACAATGCATAGAGCATGGATCAGAAAAGTAGACATCGAGTTTTACTCTTAATTTCTTATTGTCCATAACCTACTCATTTATTAAAGAAAAACCTCAGGAAAAAAGGACACTTAAAAGTGACTGGGAAAGGAACAGGATTGTGACAACAGACCTGGAGGGCCAAAAGGGACCGCTCATCATGGATGTGCCAAGAGACATCACCACCTTTCGATGTGAATGACTTCATATGTTCCTCAATATGGGCAAGATCTTTGTCTCTGCATCCTGCATTAACAACCAAGTATATGTGGTCATTTGTCACCTTAGTTATCACCGAATCGTCAATTGCACCTCCCTTCTCATTTGTGAAAACTGTCAAAGACCCTGTGCCGGGTGCAAGACCAGCAACATCGGCAACCACTAGCTTTTCAAGAAACTGTATGCAGTCCTTCCCTTTGAGACTTAAACCGCACATATGAGAAACATCAAAAAGGCTACCATTCTCCCTACAGTTTAACGTGGAGTCCATAATTGAGTCCTTGTACTGGATTGGCATACTCCAGCCAGCAAAAGGAACCATCTTTCCCCCATTGGCAACATGGAAGTCATACAGAACTGTCTTCTTCAGATCAGCTTCAGATGCAAAGCATCGACGGGTGATAGTCTTCTTATTAGCCTGTGCTAATTGACGAGTAATTGACTGACCAAGTTGCCACAGTCCCCCTCCCCTCATCTTTGTATATATCTGGTAAAGGCATCACGTTAACGTCCCTCAAGAGAGCAAAAGTAAGAGACGAAATCAGAAATGCACACAAGCAAAGCCACAAATTTCAGTGATTCATCCTCAACGTGATACTACCTCAACTTGTCGATAAATGACTTTCACTATAAAGAGGAATATTAGAACAATGATCTCACACCTCTCAATCTGTGTCTGACCGGAAATAGGCATCTAGAAACTCCTTTATATATGTACAGCAACTTAATACATGTCACATATGTATAAACTAATTCTGGAGCTAAAATAAATCTGGAATCAAATTTTGGAATAGTTATTCGTTTTTAAAATTTAAACCCATCGAGCAAAATGTCGAGGACCAAAACCTCTTCAAAGGTGACAAAATTAACTTTTAGCATTTGGCTCAATGTGTAGTTAGAACATAGAATTGATAGTTCAAATATGTACACATTTTCTGCCATCCATCATAGACAGAGAGAATCAAAATCTGATCAATTCTTTCTCATATATATAGAAGGACTTTTAAATTAATAACACGAGAACCCAATTCAAACGTCATTCCCAACCCAGATCCCAACACTATTCCCCATGAGATTCATAAAAATAGATCTCTAATACCAGAACAAAAGAAGTATACAAGAGCAGCACAAAATACAAAAACTTGATGCAATTGCGTGCATTCAAAATAAGAACAATAAAATGCTTGTATGAAAAAATTCAAACAAGAGATTCAAGAACGCTTACTGAATCAAAAGCTAAAAGGGTTCCTTTTTCTTGAAATTGGTTTTCTTGGAACCTAATTCGGCATCTTTAGCACTGATATATATTTTCTCGAGTATATATATGTGTAACAGGTAATATGATATTATAATGGTAAAATAATATATAAGATTGGAAATGTTTGGTGGGATGTAGTGGGTGGAGGAGGTTTTCTTCAGTGAATCGAGGCCCATCCTCAGTGAGTGGTGCTGAGATTTTCCATTACCCAATTCTCTCTCTGTTTGGTAAAGAGGATGCGACTTGGAAAAGCATTAAAAATGAATTTTTTAGGGTGAGTTTGAGTCACGTTATTTTGGAAGAATATATTTTTTAATAGTAGATTGATGGAGAATGTATAGTTAAAAAAAAAAGAAAAAATATGAAAAATATTATTTTATTGAAAAATGTATGGTTAAAAATGAGTAGAAGAATGAGAATGAAAAAAATAATGTGACTCAAACATGGGCTTATTTTTATTTTTTTCAAGGGTGGGCATGGTCCGTTCCATTCAATTCTAAAGAGACTTAGATCCCTCTTCTCAAGCATTTTATTCCATAATTCCTCCATTCTTTAACAATACGTTTTTATTGAAGGTCTTCACTTTTCAGCTCAACAAGAAAATCTTTCAACTTCAAATTCAGAAATTGGATTTGATGTCAAGGTAGCATTGTCAAAGAAAACATTCTTAATTTTGTTACAAAAGAGATTAAAAATATTTTACTCTCTAGCTGATATGACAAGAATTCCGACGAAAATGTTTTACAGTCTCAAAATAAGATAAGAAACAGCATATAAACTTGCTTTCTCTTACTTTTTCTTTTTCCAAGTTCGTTGCTAATGCATATGCAAGTAAACCAAAAACTCTGAAGCTTCAACATTTTTTGAGGAAGCACACTTCAATAATGGAAAAAAAAAGTGACTCTGATCACCCAAAGCTTATGTAAGCTAAGCCCTGCGCCCCACTCCCTCTTCTTTAGTACTTGGGTCCCTCTTCTTTAGTGAGACCTGGGTTTCGTTTTAAAATATCAATAGTTATGCACGAAACTTGTGATACCATTTGTTGTGAACACCCAAAATTGGGTTATTACGCCTATTTTTATGCGCGAAGGCATAAAAAATTCACTTACGGAAAAAGGAACATAAACGAGTACGAATTCAAAACCCGAACCCCCAACAAAGATACTACCGACAAACTACATTGTAATCAATTCCAAATGCATACATAAACACACGAAATAATAAACACGACCAAAGACAATAAGGAAAATTAGTTATAATATTAACTGTGTACTTATAATGGATAGAAACATATATACAGGTATTGGGATATCAACTGAAGTTTGCCTGGAGGGCCAGACAAAAATTTATGTTCCTCCATTGCACTAAATCAGCAGTACTCACTCATGGATTCGAGGTTTTTTCTATATGAATATACTGTACAAATTTTCAATTCTAATTAAGGAAAAACGTGTGTAGCCTAAACCTTCCATTAATCTATGATTTGCGCTTCCAATATTGAGTCTGGCCAATTTGGAAGTTGTTGTGAATAGTTCATATTTAGTACAGTTACGAGAAAGAATACATGATGGACCGAGTCTATAAAAAAAATCTGTTTGGATCCCTAATGCCATTCCGTCTACTCATTTATACTACACCATCATTCAGAGGCTGGAACGAGGCATTGAAAGCTCTCAAACTCGTAGAACAGCTGCTACGTTTTCGGTTCCAAAAGGCTTTCATGTCGACAATGGTTGGAGGTAATTCAATAGTCCAAATTTCTGCGTTTGATTGTATTTACAGTCTTATATATAAGCGTACATATAGGATGCGTACATATGCAGCTATTAAAGTTGTCTTCTATTTTCAATTTCATGTTTCACACAGTAAAAGAGAAAAGCTCCTACTGTTGATAGTTAACTAAGAATGTACGAGGCGCACACTACAGCAAAGTTTGCTTTTTTATTACGTGCATTGCGAGCCGTAAAAAAGTTATTTACGACATACATGTAAACGCCATATAAGCCATGCCGTAAATACTCACCTCTTTTTA